>VUQH01043091.1:0-33777 GCA_015106775.1 Etroplus canarensis | reverse complement strand
ACACACACACACACACACACACACACACACACACACACACACATTTTTGAAGTTTAAAGGGAGCCAGAAATGTGTGGAAAACAACGATGTTGTAAACCCAAGAGAATGTTTTAATAACAAGCTAAGAAAATGCACAAGTAAAGAGAACATATAATTGTAGTTCTGCTGCTGCATTTCACTACTCTGGTTATACTACAATGTAAAAACTGTGGTTATGACATTGGAGGTTTTCATAATAGCCTAAAATAAACCAAGTGGAAAGACTAAAGGGATATCAGTGCATTATTTATTCAGTCTGACTGCAGCTCTTCTGCTATGTGTAAAATAATGCCCGTAAACTTGTTACTCCCAGCTGACGCAAGCCTTTTTTAGTAATATTAGTAAGACTACAATAACAGGAAGTTTTACGTGTTTATGTAAATGTATGAGTTATGCAGGCCCCATCTCAGACTATTATGATTCAAGACTGCTGCACATTCCTCTTCCACAGAATACAAAAAGCACTGTAAATGGCATTGTTCCTTGCCATGTAGCTATAAAAATGTACTTCTGAGAAAACTATTCATCAGATGCACTATCCTTAAGGCTTTGAGAAAAATGCGTAGGTCATTGGGAACCCACACATTCTCCTTAAGGCCGCTGGACTCCTAAAAGATTGTAACTTTAGGCAGAACATTTAACAGTAATAATAAAGATCTTAAAGTATAACAACAATGCTCCCCAGAAGCACAAGGGTAAAGTCAATCCTTGTTTTATCACAGCATTCCTCTGGAAGGCAGTTCATAATGTAGACCCATCTGCTCTATGACAACAGCCCAGTCTAAATGCAGAGGTGGAGTCTGCTTTAGATGCAGCTCACGCATTCCTCTACATCAAACGCCTGCTCCTTCTCCATTTTTCTGAATTAGCTTGATGGTGCCATCTGCTCATGACCACCGTCGCAGTCTCTAATCTCTCCCCTCCAGCACTCTGCTCTGGTCTCAAACGCCTTACTGCACCTCGTTAGATCTACTGAGCAAAGAGTACCAAGGTGAATGAGCATAGACAACCTCCATGGGAATAGTCACACAGCTCGATTGTTGACACAACATTTTACATTAATGTAAGCTCTTTCTGTGAATGGAAATGTGCAGCACTTACCAATCTTTCTAGATCCTGACCAACAATGCCAGCTTCCACATGGGCAGTTAAATTTTTCTCGTCAATCCACAGAATGCGGTTCTGTGACAAACAAACAAACAACATGACTGAAAAGGTCTTAAGTATAATAAATAAAGTTTTTATTCCCGAATTATGGAAAAAATACCCTTGAAAGCTGTTTGTGTCCTTTGTGTACAACCACTGCTTTCATATGAATCTTGTGTATCACCATGTCTGTCATCTAAACTCTGCCTACATCTGTTATGTTGACTTAAAATATCTCAGACTCAGACATAAACACTGTACTCAAGAGCAGTCCATGGAGACAGTTTCTTCACAGTTTGCTTACAATGCAGTACGTTTCTCATCAAAATGTCTGCGGATAAATGCATACAGAAGTGCTACAGGATGGAGATAAGTGTCTGTTTCCTAACTATAACATCCAAATACACAAATATGCCTCTTATTTGGACTGCTGGGCATGTGGCTTACCCCTACCTGCAGGAGGTCATCTCATATCTGCCATAAATTATTTACCAGAAGTAATAAACTTTATGTTCCAACCACATTGCTCTTTTCATGTGGTTCCACTGGAAACACCTCACCTCTGACCCCTGACACAGAGCACTGGTCACTGATGTTAGTGGCTGCAAACTCAATGAACGGTCGACTAGCAGCATCCAGACAGCTTGTATATTACCTATAGGTGAGCCTGGATGAAATGGCTTTACTGTACAGTGACAATTTTCACCATTTCATACCCTATCCAATGAAAGATTATCATGCTTATGAGGACTTGTTTGTGATTCTATTAAGATTAATGGCTGGTGCAACACTTAGGCTGTGCCTCTATACACACAGCTAATTTACTAATTCTAAGTCAGGCTGCACTTGTTTGAGGTAATAAAGTGAACAAAACAGTAAAAAAACAAAAAAAAGCTTCCTTTTTCTGAACAAAATCTCAGGACTAAAATTATATATATACTTAAGTTACAGTGCTGGAATTCAAAGGCAACAGGGGAAAATTTGATATATCCTAATATTTAGAATGTAGAACCAAAAAATATTTCCTTTAGTAAGATGCAAAGTAATTTAAAACACCTATTTGTCGGCTGAGAAAGTAATATAACAGTATAAACAATATTCAGAATTTTAAGTGTCTTGACACAGGGGTATACAGAAACATGGACACAGGAAACACTCAGTTTCTTGTAGCCTCATAATGCAACACCTTGTAGTTTGAATTTCTAGCATGGGCTGAGAGTGTTAAAAGACCACAGTTAGCACTATTATTTACCTGTTCTTAGCCTATTAAAAAGAAGGCATTTACAGAGTGCCAATGATGTACAACTACGACTACAACAATCCTGGTATGCTAAAAACAAAATCTGACTTGATAAATTTTTAATAATCCAAGCATCTAGAAATATTAACAACAGACACAGAAAGCTAAATAGAAATGATCATAAAAAGTGAAACATTCAATACAAAATAAAAACCCATGAAAATCTATTTCACTTAATATCTGTGAATTAGAATACTGATAAAACTTGACTCTTTTTTTCCTCCATCTCTCTTCAGACTATTGTTCTACCCTTAAAGAGCAGATAATTAGTAATACAAAAATGTTTGTCAGTCTTTACTTGTACATACGAAGAAAATAAAAATTGGAACAACAAAAAGTGCAGTTTGTTAGAAGCAAACATCACATAGAATCATTAAAATGTTATTAAGCTACGTTTGATTTGGTTTTTAGTTATTATTGTTCTTAGTGCTTGTGAGAGTGCGGGAAAGCCTCTCCCTCACTAAGGTGAAGCACACACTCGCAATGTCTGACAGGAAGTTTTGGTTTTTTTACGTTTTCATTTTGCAGACCACTAACCACTCTCTCTTTTGAGGTTGACTTCCTGAAGGCCTGATTCATGGAGTGCACACATGATTACGGGCTAAGGACGTTCACCTGGGAGGAATTTCCTAATTATCCACTGTCAGTGGGGTAAACCATTAGATGAGAGCTGAGGGTGGGAGTGGGCTGAACCTGCAGTTTGATTTGATTTAGTTATTTTGTATATTATTTAACGGGGGTTGTTTTGTAGTCAGATGTATGTGGGATGTGTTAAAATAAGTGTAATATTTTACTTTATGTTTATGTGTAGTTGGAATGTGTAGAGGGGGAATTTTGTAAGTTTTATTGGTGGTATGATCGGTGCCTATTTAAGGAGGGGTTTTAAGAGGGCTAGGAGGTTCGTGTTGAGATGTGCCGCTGGAGAGAATGTTGAACTGTCGTACCTGTAAAATAAAATATAATCAGAGCTCTGGAAATGACTGGAGGCTGTTCTGGTTGTTCTTTTGGTCAGCTGGTCCCCTTCACAATAATTACCGACGGCACTACTTTTACATTTTGGTGGTAGTGGTGGGATGTGGCGTTTCGTGAGTAGAGGGGGACCATATTAATAGTTGCAACATGGGTCTGAAGGCGCAAGCCAAAGCTCAGAAGATGGCTTGGTGGAGAGATACAATCGAACTCTGAAAGCCATGTTGAAGAAGTTTTGACATACCATCTGAGAGGTATCTAATGACACAATGGAACGAGTTTCCTCTGGGGGGCACTCAAGAGCACTAGACACACTGGTCCCTCCTAAAAGAGAAAAAACACTGTTAAAATAAACCCCTTCTCATAGCAGACATTTTGACTTGCCACAGGAGGAAGTGAGGGAGGTCACAATCTGAATAGCTCATCTTTGAGGTGCTGTATATAATAGTTTTTTGATACATCTTGATGCTTGAGGTTTTCATTGCAATAATGAATGGCTGACTTTACCGATATGATTGTCATGAACCTGCTCACAAACAGCTGTAAAACTAGCAATACACAAGATTAATTTCCCCATTGTACCAGCCTATTGATGATAGTACTGAGTGACAGGAGACACTAAAAGGGATAACATATGAGATACAATCACATAATATGCACAGGATGATAGTTTTGTAGGACTGCTATCATTATTATTATTATATTTTAATGCTCCAGTACAAAACAGAAAAATAAAGCACGAAATTCTCCCTAGTGTCTAGTTCATCAGCAGCAGCATTTAATTTTAACAGGTTTAGTCATAGATTATGGAGCTACATTGAGCCAAAAAAAATCAAATATTGAATGAAGCTACCCTATATGTTAAAGCTCATGAAATGTATTTTTTATGTGAGGAATGATTATGCATATTAACGCTGTTGATTTCGTGACTCACCTCCATATGGTATTAAGCAAACATTGTGTTTGCATGCCAGCTCCACAATTTTCACTACATCATTGTGACAGTCTACAAAAACACAAAAGATGGTTTAAAAAAATAAAAGCAATCATAATTCATTTGCCATCTGCTGTAGTGAAATATTTAAAAAATAACAAAAATGGACACACTGAAAGAAAACGGATGGCACATAACACTATGTGCAAACCACTGACAATGTATAAATGTACACTGCCTGAACTATTAGAGCAGGTGGGCCAGCAGAGAGGCAGGGTATCTTTTGATTTGCCTGGGGCTTTCCTCAGGCGGAGTCAGACTGCATGAAGCTACACTCTCTTGGGTAGGACGTGCTAGATCAATACAGATATATTTCAACCAATCACAAAGCCCACAGCCATTCACACTAGGATGGTGAGTGAGTGGGGAAAACAGCAATACCAAACTACATGGATATGCTTGACTGGCCTCAAGAGCTTTAAGAGGCAGTGAGAAATGCTTACATTCTACTGCATTTTGCCATCCAATTAAACAAACAGCATTGGCCAAAGGATTACAACTCCACAGACTAAACATCCACTTAAAATACACAACTTGACTCAGAGGGGCTACTGAAGAATGCCAATTACAGGTCAAAATATCTACCAGATACATAGCAAATGAGAGTGCATTTGCAGGGTTGGAAAAGTGAGAATTTGGTGCCAGTGTGGATGAGAATATGCTTACAGTTGCTTGGTGGTTTGCTTCCCATTTGGGAGGCTGCTAATCAGGTTTCAACCATCAGTCAGCACTAATTTGCATGATAAAATAGTGCCAGCCATAACAAGAGAAAACCAATCTCAGAATCATAATTCATGGGTGTACTGTGCAGGGCCAGACTGTGGAGTATTGGGTGTCAACCATCCTCCCCCTGACGCTTCTTATTAAGCTTCCACTCATACATATTAATATCTCTGCCTCTGCAGAGATTAACCCTTTAAATCACCTAACCCAGTAGGAGGGATCAGTGATGCTATGTGGGAGGAGAAAAACAGACAGATGGAGGGAAAAAAATAAAAATCACAGCAACAGCACAGCTTCTGAACTCACTTGGCCATACCACCATATCAGGAACACGGCCGATTTTCCCCTCTCTCAGAGCAAAAATCTCATGTAAGCAATGGCCTGGAATGAGACAATACAAGAACACAGAATTTTTCATAAATTCATGGAGGTGCCTTTTGTAAATTAAACACACACTTATGCATATTCCAACTCACAGATGTGAGAAGAGTAAAAAGATGGTGTGTTTTTTACTGCCTTACCATGTGCACGAAAAACCCGGTCTTCAGCCTCATGAGAGAAGTGAATACCTGTGGATTTTAATTTCTCCACGAAGGCCTCATTTAGAGTGGGAGGCTGGACAGCAGTGCTATTGAGAATGGGCTGAAACAAAACAAACCATTGTGGTTGTGGTAGCTGCACATCCCCATTTACTGAAGACACAACAAATAAACATGAGCTGTTACTCACTGTTGCTGTAGTTTTATGCTGCAGACTGGCACCAAACGTGCTTTCCATCCAATCTTTGAGACCAGGGATGATCATACCACTCAGTCTATACCTGGATTGTGTAAAAGAGAACAGAAAGTGCTAACTACCAATCAAAAATAATCAACTGAGTTGCAAGTATTAGAGAATTACTGCTGCAAAAGTGAGATTCTGAAATTGAAAATATCTCCATGCTTGACTGAGCAAATTCATTTGGAAAACCAAACCTCTGGCTAATAAGAACACAGTATGATATGTGAGTCCAGTGAGGTTATTAGACAAGCAGTGCAGCATTAACAGTGCTGTCGGTATGATTTCTATCACCACCCTTTTCATAATTGTGCTGCTGGCACAGATGGTGTCCCTTTGTCGAAGGACCAAGAAACATATTTTAAAATATAAAATTCTGTTACAGCAATTGCTAAGGAGGAGAAAATCACCCTAGCCTCAGTTAGCATACAACAACCAGGTATCTTTTTAGTTAGAAGGGCACAGAGCAGTTTGTGGTCAGTGCTTGCACAAGAGGAAACAATTTGCTTGAAAGCACATGCTGATACACACCAGTGCCAGTAGTTCTTTGTTTTGACTGTCTGACAAGCATGGTTTCCCCTCCCAAAGCTGACTGTGACAATTACAAACCTACACCTTGGCTTTTGTCATGGGAGGCATGGATAAATGAGAAAGTTATTCTTTCTGATCTAAACTATATTCAGTTCAGTAGGACTGAACAACAGTTTGTTTTTGGGCATATGCAGCAATTTAAAGCAAATCTTTTTTCCACAGCATTCTGCATTTACCCAGATACATATATAATTCTTAGTGTAATACACATCTTTCAATCATTTATTTATTTATTTATTGTAACTGGTAAGTCGTTTCTGCCAATGGGCACCAGAGTTTAGGAAGGCTGAAAATCACAACCAGTGACCTTCTCAGATGACAATGAACAGTTTAAATGCCAATCACTAGGTGGCAGTAGCACCACATTGTTGTGAGCAGATAGCACAGAGACAACTGATTTCCAAAGGCTGAGTTCAAAGTAGGGGGGATGTGAAAAAAGATCAATGCATAACTCCAGCCTTACATTAAACAAACAGAGTGAATACTAAAGCTTAACACCTAAGCTAACACAAGATTTCTCTAAATCATCAACAGATATGATTAAGCAAAATCAACGAGTGGTGTGCTTTATTACACTTTACCTTTTGCCAGTAAATTCTGCTTGGCCTTTCTTATTGAAGAGGAATTTTGAATCGCTGTATCCCCAGCCATTCCATTTCATAATCTCCTGTCTGTAGAGAAAATAAATGTAGGCACAGGTTAGGACTCTCATACTGTGCAGTTTGAACTTGACATGAAATTACATCACTTGAACTTACTAACACATGTCAGGATTATTCCTGAGTGGTAGCCTGGTTAATTTGCTTCCACAGTCCTATTGGGCTGGATACTGCCTTGGTGTACTTCCTGACAATCTCATATCGCATAATGTTATTTAAACAGCCAGACATATAGAATATCACTGAGTGAAAAGTCCTAGCCATTTCATTAACCTAAGGTGGCTACGAGGTGGTAAATTTACAGTAAGGGAGGCTGCAGAAAAACACACCCACATTTACAAATGCTTTGCCCACAGGATAGCAAACATATGGCTCATATAGTAATGCAGAGGTGACAAATTCAAATGTCCATCAATAGAGGAAGCAAGCAGACAGTCCCTGAGCTCCATTTTAATTTATGGCACTAATACTTAGTTTCTTACGATGAGGTCAAAATGTGTGTGCTGAACTAACCAGCTTTAATAATAATGCACATGAACACCAACTATACTTTATGTTATATTCTGTACAAACAGGAACCATACTGGGACGTAGCTATGAGATTGCAAATGGCTGTGCTCGCTTTAAAAAGATGTAAAATTTCAACAACTGCCCTAATTCTGTCAATATTACAGATTGTTTAAATATAATCATCAGCTTTGCAACCAAAGATGAAGGTTAATTGTCTATATTCTGGTATTGTATAAAGCTGGTGTGCTGTACACTAACTTGTTTAAAAACCAACTCTACAACCACTTACAGATCACTAATAACTCAAGGATCACTTATGGGATGCTACCACAGCAGAGTAAAATGAGATATTATTATTATTATTATTATTGAGTTTAATACTTGCTAAATGGCATTTAATCTAAAGTACAAATGACAGCAGAAATAAGTGACATACTGAGTTATTCTTTAATGAATCCTCACCACCACTGACAGACTGTAACAGTTGCTGTTCATACTGAGTAAAAATGTATCAATAAGTTGGCACGTGTTTGGCAAGGTCAGCAGGTACAGACCACAACCTTTCTACTACAGTTACATTAAAAAAAACAGGCCATTAGAAAGGTTCTGTTTGAACCCATGTTTATCAAACAGTTGGGCAGGGCCTCTTGGGTTAGATAAGGCCACTGCAAGGGGACATGAACAAATAAAGCTAAATTAAATGAAAATGACAGATAAAATATGTGGAGAAAATTTACAAGAAAACAAAGTGCTAGTTTGTTTTTTCCCCAAGAATCCAGCACAGATTATTTATATTGTTGTTGCATGAATTTTTATTTGGTTTCTGAAGTTTGAGAGCCACTAGTTTAAAAAGGCACAACATTTTAATTTTATTTTGATAAGCTGGGGTCTTTCCTGTCAGTGTATACATGAACACAATCTGTACACAAACATGTAATGCATGCGTGCCATCCTGAAAGTTGTACTTTCTTCCTTTTATCCTTCAATAAAAGCTTTTTTTTAGAGTTTCTTTCTGAGCAAAACCTGGTCTAAGGATAGACAATGGCACGTTTTACAGATTTTGAAGCAAATCTGTTATAGATAATTCTGATCCATAATTATGTAATAAGACTCAGAAAAAAGTGAACCAATTGAGATCAGAAACTTTAAAATAAAAATTACTGTTAGCAGCTTGCAATTTTTCCTCTCTATAAATATAAAATGCTGAAGGCTTGAGTTGCAAGACATTTAGGTATTTAAAATGATTCTGAATGATGTCTCTTGGCACAGAAACACTGAGTGGATGCCAGTTGTGGATAATGTCAAAAAGTCTTACATCTCATTTCATAGTACGTCTGAACTGATGTCAAAAATGACCAAAATAAATTAACCTTTTGGCAAAATAGTTTTCATGAAAACCACTAAGCATAAGTTATGTAATACACTGGTTGGTAAAAACAGGGCATAGTGAAGATTGCTTTTAAGCTAAATGAAAATTTAAGCTTATGCTCCTTTAACACTGCATTGGTGGTGGTTGCAGTAATTTGACAGAAAAATTATTAAAATTGCAATGCGCAAAAATCTAGAAAAGGTGAAAAACAAACAAACATAAAAATTCCATGGTTTGATGAGTGAACAAATACAGGCATATCCCTAGAATAAAATCCAGTTTTTCTAGTAAAAACCCCTTGCTTATCCCCTTCCTACATGGACCTTTTTTGCCTCCTTATACTACTTTCTTTGAAAAGATCTGTGATCGGCCCTAGTTTCTTGTCACATGCTACATTTTCTGGACAGGAGTCTAGTTCATGCTCACCAAAAGATTAAGTGTCTGATAGCTCTAAAACATGTTGCCTACTTCTGTTTTAGGACTGGAGAGCCCACACAACCTGCACATCAAGATTCCTGTTCAAAAGACTTTGCAGAACTGCATTTAAAATGCATCTCATTACACAAAAAGCCTTGAAAGCTCAGACCACATCATATCTTAAATAACACACCATATCATGTTATCTCAATAGAACACTTTGCTGTCAGACTGCAGGCTTACCATAGTTTTCAAAAGTAGAATGAGAGGCAAAGCCTTTAGCTATCAGGCTACTCTCCAGTGGAACAACCTACCAGTTGGAAGTCGAGAGGCAGAGACCATCTGTATTTTTAAGATACCTTTAAAACTTTCCTTTTTGATAAGGTTTACAGTTAGGACTGGACCAGGTGACCCTGCACCATCCCATAGTTATGCTGCTACAGGCTCAGGTTATTAAGATACTCCCATGATGTACTGAACATCTCTCCTCTACTCTCCATGCATCTGTAGTTCACAATTACTGTTAACATTGTGTAATTTATCTGTTATAGTGTGTGCTTCATCATCTTTGTGCTCCCTCTTCATCTTTCTAGTGGTATGTTTCAGATTTGTAGGGACTGGTCCAACCAACCTGCCAAGTTTTTCTTGTATTATGTGCTGTACTGTTTTTCATCTCTATGGTTTTCCCTCACTGTTTCTCCCAAGTGCTGCCATGTGCTTGCTCATGAGGGAGAATGGATCGCTGGGGTTTCCAGCTATAATACCGCAGTGTTTTTAATTCTGAGTACAAGACATTAACAACACCAGCAAGAGAGAGTCCACTGAAGAATTTCATAAGGTATTCCTCCAATAGTAACAGGAGAAAAAATTGATACAGTATCGCATTGCGATATTTTGTGTAGAAATAATGTATCAATACAGGCATACCAAATACTGGTATCCTATTTTTTAGCCCACCTACATAATCTACGTATATTTTCAAATTCTTCAGTTGCTGAAGGAGCTACATAACTTATGTCATACAAGCTGAATGGTTTAAAATAAATGTAACGGTACAGTATACCACACGTTTGCATTCAGATAAGTTGGACAAGACTGCAATACAGTTTTCTGTCATTTACGACAGGTTTCAGTTACAGTGTTGGTCAGTCTGTCTGCTACAATCCCATTTTGCAGGAACAGAACAGAAGTAAAAGGAACTGACTGAGAACTTTATCTCATTATAAAGTTTACCTCTGAAGACATAATTTGCACTTGAAAACCGGTAGTATATTTTACTGCAATGTTCAGCATATTGTAAAATGTTTAAAACCAAAATAATATCGTATCGTGGAGTCTATTTGCCAGATATAGATTATCTTAAAGCAGAGGCAACCACCTTACATGTAGTTTAACTTCACACAAAAGCATTATTTTTTTCTTGATATCCTCCCACAGACCAAAGACATGCAAAGGAGCTATGTTAACTGGCAATTCTAAATTGATCATAGGAGTGAATGTGAGTGTGAATGGTTGTCTGTCTCTCTGTGTTGGCCCTGCAATAGACTGGTGACCTATCCAGGGTGTACTCTACCTTTCACCCTATTAAAGCTGGATAGGCTCCAGCGCCCCCGGTGACCCTGAGCAAAAGAAAATGGATAGATGGAAGATAGTTCCACAGAGATGGCCGCATAACTGTTTGCTTATGCTGTTCTTTCTCTGAACTATCAAACTATAACAAACATAGCAGACATGGCTGTGAGACACAACATTTTGTATTTTTATCAGTGTCATATTGACCAGAACAGGACATGATGCTCGTTGCAAGGCCAGATGCATACTTCTGCTGATTGTATTCAGTGTTGTTATTTGACACAGACACTAGATGTCAGTGCTCTGGTGCCGTTTCCTTGAAAGGAATCAGGCTGCTAATAGGCTGAAAGTCAGACCACCACTTGTACTGACCAATCAGATCAACAGAGGAGACAGAAGTTTCTCTGTCTACTGCGACTGCTGTTCCAGTTTTTCTAAATGCTGTTTTTCTTGTTTTCTCATCAGAGACCTGTTAACAATAAAGAATAGTTTACCTATCCCAACAAATGAAACAGCTTGTGTAAAGTTATTTAATGACAATATGAGACCGTCGCAGTTACGTTAAAGACTAACTGTACTCCAAAATGTACACTGCAAAATGTCCCTACTCCTTTTCATCTGCGTTATCTGGAGCGTCACCAAATGCAAAGTAGCGCTTGCGTTAAGCTTTACCAACCTCAGTGAAAGGGAAATGTGTCATATGTCAAGGCTGTACTTTAAGAGTGAAGGAAACCTGCAGCTGACAAACTTTAAGAAAGTGTAGCTCTTTAATACTCCTACACTTAGCCGCACCCACCCCATAGCAAATGAATGGTTGCTCTGTAGCCAAGAAACGTTAGCTAGCAAGCTAACTAAACTCCGCTTCAGTTGCGTCTACCGAAGTTATTTCTATTTGCTGGGGAGAGGACAGCCAGCCTGACACTGCATGTCACTCACACGGCTCATATTCAGCTGGTAATACACTTATATTTGACTTAATAACTGGCTAAAACCACAGAGGATAGACCACTCCATCACAGCTTCATACCTCCTCCTGGGCACAGTCTTCCGCTCGTCGGAGACCATTGGCTTGTCTCCCTGGGCTTTGCACTCCGCGGCTAGGATTTCCAAGTTACCATCCACCGGTCTCTGTAGGTGTCCAGCAATTATGCTCAGTCTTTGCTGTGCAATCCGCTGCCTGTCGGAGCTGCTGTTGGACGCCATGCTGCTTCCGTGTTTGTGCAGGGAGGGAGCAGATCTACGAGCGCCTGTCAGAGGTCAGAGCAGGGAAAGTGTGCTGCTTTCACTGCCAGTAGGAAATATCACACTTCCTACGCACCAATTACACAGAAGTAGTCATGCACCACCCTCACATGCTTCTCTGCCACTCCTGAGGAAGGCAGGAGGCGGTGCAGGATATGTAGGAAGACGGCGAGACAGTGGTGAAGTGTGCGGTAGGAGTGACAGATGTGTTCAAGGTGGGGGTGGGATTACATCAGGGGTCAGTTCTGAGCCCCTTGTGATTTGCAGCGGTGATGGAGGGGTACACAGATGAGGTCAGGCAGGAGTCTCCATGGACTATGGTGTTTGCAGAGGACGTTGTGATCTGTAGTGAGAGATTGGAGCAGGTGTAAGAAAGCCTAGAGAGGTGAAGGTATGCACTGGAGAGAAGAGGAATGAAATTCAGTAGAAGCAAGACAGAATACATGTGTGAATGAGAGAGGCAGGTGGAATGGTGAAGATGCAAGGAGCATAGGTAGTGAAGGTGGATGTGTTTAAATACCAGGGGTCAACCATCCTAAGCAATGGACAGTGCACAAAAGAGGTGAAGAAGAGGGTGCAGGCAGGATGGAGTGGGTGGCAACCACTGTCAGGGGTGCTTTGTGACAGGAGGATAGTGGCAAGAATGAAAGGGAAGGTTTACATGATAGTAGTGAGACCTGCTATGATGTATGGTTTGGAGACAGTGGCACTGACGAAAAGACTGGAGGTAGAGTTGGAGGTGGCAGAACTGTAGATGTTGAGATTATCACTGGAAGTGACCAGAATGGGCAGGATTAGAAATGAGTACATCAGAGGGACAGCTCAGGTTGAGAAGCTTGGAGACTAAGTCAGAGAGGCAAGGCTGAGACGTTTTGACCTGTTCAGAGGAAGGACCATGGATATATTAGACAAAAGATGTTGAAGATGGAGCTGCCAGGCTGGAGGATACGAGAAAGACCATAGATAAGTGTTATGAATGTAGTGAAGGAGGACATGAAGAGGTTTGGAGTGACAGAAGAGGATGCAAGGGATAGGGTGAGATAGAGGCAGATGATCCATTGTGGCTACCCCTAACAGGAGCAGCAGAAAGAAGAGGAAGAAGGAAAAGAAACATTTATTTAGCCAGGAAACAATGTCCTGGTCTGACATAAGGCACCCTCACATAAGAGACATAGTTTGAACTGAGGACCCTCCTACTGTGGGACAGCAATGGTAACCACTGATCCACCATGCTACCATAATCTATGAAAGAAATCCAAATGAAATAGATTTCATTTCAAGATTCATTTAGTGCAATAGTTCTCTTTCATGTGACATCAAATGTGGCATAAGGACACACATTCCTTACTCAAGTAGAAGTGCAGATACTTTTGTTAAAAAGACCAGCAGGAGTTGAAGTACTGATTCAGCTTCTTTACTCAAGTGAAAGTGAAAAGGCACAGGCTCTGAAATTTACTCAAAATATAAAAGTAAAAAAATAGCTCTTTAAAGGACATTTCTACCAGATATTTTTGCGCAAAGCTGACTAAACCTCACTTCATATTAATATAATACATTAAAAAATATTAATACGAGAGAATAAGAACTATATTTTAACTTGCATTAGTTATTTTAATGAATATACTCAGAACCACTGTTATGAACACAAGCAGAAAAAACAAATGAGATAAAACAAAAAACTAGCTTTATTTGCTGTTGATTAAATTATAGATGGATGACTTTGCCTTCACATTTAAACAGAAAAATGAGTATAGTGCTGTATGTGAAGCATAAATTGTATGTTTTTGTCTCTTTTATTTAAATTTCTTTTATGCCAGCAACACATTAAAAGCACTGATGATAGATAAACCAACAGGATTGTCTTTTATGTGTTACTATTCCCTCCATTTAGGTTCTGATAGGTTTGATGTTGGAAAGGTGTGCAGTGATGTGAAATAATTACATTAAACCTAAAGTAACAAGCCTGTTTTGAAAATGTAAGAAGTAGAAATCAGAGATATTTGTGTTAAAATGCCATGAATAAAAGTAAAAAGTTGTCAGGGATATAAAACTATACTTAAAACTATACTTAAATACAGTATAGAAGCATTTGTACTTAGTTACTTCCCACCTCTGAAGATAATGCAATATAAAAATATTATGTGTTATTACTTTGGGTATTTTAAATGTTTATCAGACGCTGGGCCAGTTTACCCCTGAAAACAGCTAGTCGGTTGGAGGTAATCATTAAAACATTACTTATCATTTATCTTGATGTCATTTTATCATGAACTGTTCTAGCTTCTCAGATGTAAGTATTTCCCTTTTTGTAAACCTATAGTAAGCAGTACAAAATGTTTAGCTTTTGGGACATAGTTTGGGAGCATTTTTTAATCATTAGTTGCAAGCTTTGTTCAAATATGTTTAAATGTTTTGCTTGTGTTCATGATTTTATGTCACTCTTGCACTTGTGCCAATAATCATGATCTATCTATCTATCTATCTATCTATCTATCTATCTATCTATCTATCTATCTATCTATCTATCACTTTGAACTTTAAAGGAACTGGACAAAGTCACGCTCCCATTTCATTCTAAAAAGGATCTAACAAGAAGCGTTTGAATGCACCATTTAAAGCGTTTCCCAGCATGCATTGCATTATAGTCCCATAGCCCATACTGTGTGCATGTGCTCCACTGACTGTTGAATCCTCTTTGATACTATGGCTAAGACTACTGGCTGTGTATTGTATATACAGTCTATAGTTTGAGATTGAAATTAGAAGTTCTGCATAATTAATAAGAGATGATAAATAATTCTAACCTTTCCAGCTTACTGTTTGGACTTATTACAAGTTTATCAAATTTATAAAGTAAAAATGATACACTAAGGACCATCTTGACTTGACTCAGATAAATGCAAGAAAGTGCATGTTTGGGCACAAGTGAAAAAAACCCTACCAGTTAAATATCAGATTTTGCATCTTTTCTCAACAGCTGGGTGAATGTCAGAGGGATACATCCAAAGATTGAAACTAATCCTTTTTAAATGCATTTCCTATGAAAATCATTTGAATTTAGCTTTATTACAGCAGTTTTATTACATAGTTTCATTACTTTCATTGCTAGGTGCACTTTCTGATGTGGTTGTAAAAAAAGAGTAACTTGAAACAGTCTGACAACACTGTTTACCTTTCTGCCTCACCTCCACTCAATCACCTGACCAGCATGGCTAGTGTTTCCATATGGTACACAGGGCCGCCTTTTAAGTAATGATTTAACACAAAGTTACAGTAAATAGATGACAAGCGAAATGATTGTGGAGTACAAATTAACCAGGACTAAAGTACCAAAGGAAAGAAACTGCAGAAAAATGATTAAAACAGAAATTTTATTTGAGAAAACATTTGCCAACAGAAATATTGCACCACTCTATTAACAAAAATGTCCAGATGTTTGAAGATTTATTTCCCAAAGGTTAAAGTATTAACTCCCAAAACAAAGTTCTGTAATGCACTGACTGCAGGCAATTAGAGTCTAAGTGTATCACAGAACTTTATTTGGAAAGCCACAGTGCCACCTCATAGGTTTGTCCTTGTGTGGAACCTTATCCTCCTCATTACTGGGTGCTCCTTCAACCTGCAGCAAGGCACAAAAGTAAGGGAAAACAGGACAGCCATGTTGTGTTATGCCATTTTTTTTCATTGTACTGACTTCACTGAAACATATATGACGGAGGGACGTAGCTGGTGTCAGGACTAAAGAACGAGAAGTTGCCAAGAGGTGAATGCTTTTAAGGACTAGGCCTAAAAAAAAAAAAACAAGCCGAGCTGTGTGGTGGGTCCTCCCGAGAGTCACACAGGTATATAGAAAGCCAGGTGAAGTCTTTTCACACAGTGTTCACTCTACAGAAATGATTGAATGGCTAAATAGAATTAGGGTGTGTGCAAAAGTTGTTCCTGCAGTGCACCCTCCCCAAAAAATGATTCTTGAAAATATTTACTTACCTCTGTAGGCTTGACCATCTGGTTGGTTGTAAATACATTTTAAGTCTGCACTGCCTGGCATATTTTAAGTTTTACAGTTCTGTTCATGTCTTTCTTGGATTATTTCACTCTAGTGGCAGGGTGTAATTGACTCTACCTGTTGAGCTTTAACAACTTTTTGGGCTAAACAGGCCTTTGAGAATAAGGCATTTACTAAACAATATAGTAAATATGATAGCAATGAGGAAAGTGCAGCAGGCCAGCTGAGCTCCAGTAGTACTGAGTTCTATCAGTTTCAGTGTAGTTAGGAGACTTGGCACTTCATCAGCAATCGATTGACAGCAACTTCAGAAGTGCAAAAATAATGTAGAAAACAAACAGTGCCGTGTGCCAGAAACATTATAAAGACAAAGTAAGTTCTGCAAGTCATACTGTACCTGATATAGGTAGACACAAGGGACCAGCTGCAATCCAACACGAGGGGGGGAAAAAAAAGAGTCTGGATCATAAAATGCAAAAGCTGAAAGCGGGCTGAGGGCATTGCACGCCACGGATAGATTCACAGTGCAAACGCCTGTTTTCACTGATGTCCGTCGGCGGACTTGCAGCGCTCTAATCGTAAGGTGGCGACCGCCGCTTGTACCTTTTCTTCCCCCAGTGCCGTGCAGTTCACTATATGCAGCTGGAAGAATGTCGACGTGGAGCTGCCAAACGTGAACGCGTATTCAGGAGCGCGCACGAGAGGCAAAAAATAGGCTTTTTTTAGTGTAATTTCACGCAGTGGCACAGTGAGCTGCACTTTAGTGTCAGACTCTTTGCATATAGGTGCTGCAGCCAGAGCCAAAGTCTGTTTTATTACGCTGGCATGTTTCAAAAGCCACTTAATGACATATCCATTTCGACTTCTTGCTTTCAATGAGGTGTCAGGTTGGTTCAAATGGAATTAAGTATGAGAATTTTTTAAAAAAAAGTATATTAGTCTTAACTTTTCAAAATCGGTGAATCTTGGATCAGCTACAGCGAGATCTTTCTAAAGTTTAGACTTAAGGCGTGCTGCCATGTCTGTGCTGTTCAGCAAAGTCGAAAGAAGTATTCACATTCTTTAGCCTGCTTAGGAAAAGGAATAATGATAACCCATATTCCAGTTTCTGGAAAAGCTCAAGGTATTACCAGCAGAATATATTTAAATCAAAAGTAGTGCTTATGGAGAATGTCCTCTTTCATAGTATTAACATATAAAAGGATCATACTTAACTGTTGAAGTTGCATTTTCATGTTGTTCTAGGGCCTGCTGCAGCCCAGAATGATCCATTATCACTATGATTTGGCGTAGTATTACTACTGATTAACTATATTCTACTAACTATATTGTGAGTGCCAAATAAATGGTGTAAAAAGCTGAACATTTCCTTGCAGAATGTACTGAAATAGAAAAGCCTCAAAATGAAATTGTGCTTTAGTGTAAACAGAAAATGTGTTACTTTTGGGCAAATGCTAAAATATTAATGTGAAAAGTACTGACACATTTCTACACCCTGTGCACCATAATAACTTTTTATTGTGCCTTTTGAATGGAATAGTTTATATTTTTGTGTATCCAATACTTGGTGTATTATGATTGATCACCATTTTATTAGCTAAATACAATAAATATCAAGACGGAAAGTAACTACTACTCCACTACTAAGATACTGTACCTAAAATAATTTACCCAAGTACATCAGTTTTGTTAAATATTCTAAGAAATAATTTAAAAGGATAATTACCCTTTTACCACATTATTTAACACTTGGGATGATTCAATACTTTACAGATGAAGGTTTCCTGTGAAAGTACCTGATGAGTTATGGTAGATTAATGCACCTCCAAAAAATGTGAACACAACTTTGATCCAGTTAAACCACTGTACCCCTAATGTACCCCTTACATCACATACATATACACTAACAGGGGTCATTCTGTGCAATGATTTTTACCAAAGATTAGTATATTGTTGCCAATTCTTTATGTTTATGCTATTTAAAAGGCACAATGCACATTGATTAACATGAGTACTTTACCGTGTAAATGTGCCAGATTTAGTGCTACATACTAATTTTCATCTATAGGCCCTGGCAGGTTGATAGCATTTCCAAATGATAAAACTCATACACAAAGACAAAACCTCATTAGGAAAAACACTAAAACATAGGCAACTACTGAAAACAGAGACTTACTGTGACACTATTTCAGATTATGAGAACACATTTAAACATGTTTAAACAATCCCTCCATCTGGGATTAATAAAGGATTATGATTCTGATGTTTGACTATCCAGTAAACACTGTTTTATAGATTTAGAGGAGGTGGTAAGAAAGGTTATGTTCCTTAAGTGTGTAGGTACAGCATTCCAGGTCTGTGCTGCTCGATAAGAAAAAACTGACTGCCCAAAAGTGCTTTTCTGAAAGGCATTTCACAGTAACCTCTAGAGAATCCTCTGGCGGATGTGTTTAGATTTTGTCCAGTGAATACATTACTTTAAATGACAGTTAACTTTAAAGTTAACCTTTAACTGCAGGACTTTTACTTGTAACTGGGTATTTTGCGTGTCTCTCCGTGGTTTTGTGAAGGGCTCCCAGTGCCAGTAACTTCTCTTTGCACAGGGAGCCGCAGGGCCCCAGGGCCTCCAGCTCCACACCGGCCACGACCACCAGCAGGGGGCGCCAGCCATCAAACTAAAATCCATCTCTGAGCACGACGGCGTTAGAATGGAAAATGTGCAGTAGATGGATCCATTTATGAGCCATCTTTTCTTAAGCTGCTTCATAAATCAACAGTATTGAATGTTGCAATTTATTTTTAGCGGATTATAAAAACTTTCAGCGGCGCATCAATATGTTGTATAATATTTTCAGTTCGGTTCCGTGCGCATGTACGAGCAGCCCTGATCTCCGGCTCTCATAGGCCGCTGACAGGGGGACGATCCCGGCGCCGCTGCCCGGTGGGCAGGGCCATTACGTTTCTGTTCATTAGATTTGGAGGAAGCAGCGTTTCACTGAGCTCAGCTGCCGTGACGGACAATACCGCCTCCGGACTGCTCGCCATTTTCATCTGCCGTTAGAGGAATAACACACATTTTTCATTCATAAGGGCTTTTTTTTTCTCCCCCCACGACGCGACAGGTCTCCATAATGATGGAAATGGAGGTGATGCATTCCGGTCAACAGGTAAATAAATGAAGTATTTCTTAAAAGCGATCTGTAGAAAAGAGTAGATAAAGTGCCTGACATTGGCTGTCAACTTCCTTTTTTTGTGTGTGTGTGGGCTGTCAGAGTTCATTTAAAGTTTTATCATTACAGATTACCAATAACGTGACGGTGTGCTTATGGCGTGATTTCATATATAATATTAAAATATCAAATTGAGAGTTAAAAAAACAGCCCACACTGATAGGCTGTCTTAGAGTTAGACATGTTAACTCTCTCTCAGTTCTGCAAGTCATCCACTTGTGACGCTTTTCCTGGACAGGAAATAATGGAAAAAAGTCCCTATATAGATACGTATTAGAGCCGTAGTCGATTATCCGAATTAAAGTGCTGTTTATTTTATCGTGACAACTCTGATAAACAGGACCAGGACTCTCATGAGCTCTTTTCTCATAACTGTGTCATCATCGCCCCACGCCCCCCCCCCTTCCTTCAAGCATGTGATCTCATATCTGGTAGTTTTTATAACCCCCATGAATAATTTCTTTTAGCCATATACTGCTGCCTCTGTCTTCTGCAAAGTAAAAAAAAAAAACAAAAACAAACAAGACTAGATGGGTTTTCCTAGATATATTCATATCCACTGACTGAAAACTTTGAACTTAGTTGAACTTCACTTTTCCTATGATGTGGCTTCACATTTTCAGTGTTCAGTTAAGTCTGTCACTAGAGAGCGTCATTGGAAGTACAAAGTTGACTAATGAGGGCCCAAATGACTGTTGTAGAACATTTGCAGCTGGGTTTCATCATCCATGGTCAACGTTGGATGTCCAATGAATGCTCTTAACAGAAGGTGTAATAAGCCACTTGAGTCAGGTCGCTTGTCAGGGCCTTGTGTTTAGCTATAGATAAGTAAATGAACAACCCACACTAAAAGCACACAGAGCTTGTAGGCAGAGATACTATTAGATTTCAGTTTGGCTTGATGTCACAATGCAGTTGTTCATATGTGTTGTTGGTATTTGTCATTTGTTCCAAACCCTTTGTATGTCTGGCTGGTAGAAAGTGTCATCTGGGAAATCTAGGTAGTTTTCAGAGCTATTTTTTCCTTGTTCTGTTGCCAACCCATGTCTTGTGAGAGCTGGTAAGGATACTATACCTTGAGCACAACACGTTAACACAATCTAATTGTCATTAATATAGAATTTGCTGATGATTAAGCTAATTTGATTCTTATACTTTTATTTATTACTACATAGGCTATTTTATCACTTGCAAAGAAATCACCGATTGACAGCAGCTTTTTATAGGTTTCAAGGTTGTTTTTTCAAGGGACTTGCATGACTTGTCTGATGAGCTTATTAGGTGTGACCAACAGACATAAGAGTTTTTTTTGTTAGAAAACATGGGTGACCTCACGTAGTGTGTTTAGACATGCCACACATACATTTTAAGGGACTTCCTCGTTCCTGCACTTACCATAATTTCTGGTTGTGTGCTCACCTTTCAGTAGTTGAGCATGATTTAGAGTGGCCAGCCTTAGTAAATGTGTAATCCTTTACTGGCCAAGCCTCTGATGCAATACAGAGGCAAGAGGGTTAGTGGGTCCTTTTTTTTGCAATACCACAGCTGTAGTCAGGAAAATGTTGTCAACAGTGACTTAAAATATTTATAGGTGCATGTATGCCATTATTATTAGTTTGCAAAGGCTCATGACTCACTTTGTTTTTATTAAAAGAAAAAAGCAAGTGAAAAACATTGTCTTACTGGGTTTTCTAAACAGTTCAACATCCTCTTTATTGTCCATTGTTCTTTATTCTCCCTCAGTTCTCTTTTTGGCTTCTTTTTTGTATTATAAACCCTAGCTCACAAGTTACGTTTATACCCAAATCTAAGGAACAAGCAAATCACATGCTCTGAGGTTTTCTTGTGAACCAGTATCTTGGGTTTATGTAACATCCTCGGGCTTTGTGAAATAGTTTCCTTCTGTAAATAAATTTAGGTAAAAGCTCAGAGAAGAGTGCAGCATAATTTATCTTTAGACATTCTTGTTTATAAAGGCAAATAACTTTCAGCCTGTGAGGGGAAGGCTGCAGGAAGTGGTATGAAAATGTCCTCATGCACTCTGCCTGATGTGTAACAGTAACATGTGGTTGTTGTAAAGTGTTGTGCCAACATAATTTCCCAATGCTTGTAGTTGTTTTCTTAAAGACACATCATGGAAGAAACTGAGGAAATAAAAGCATGTAATTTGACTCCATATTACATCTAAAGCCTTACAGTCCTAATTTCATTTGAATGAATTTTGACACCTTTTATATTACTCCTTTCCCATGTTACATGTTGTATTGCTTTCTCTAGGAACCATGATAATGCATACTAAAACCTAAACGCATACCTTTAATATCCAGATTTTCTACAAGTTTTAAAATAGGAGTTAACTTCTAAACAGACTTTAAATGATCTTTTTATGTATTTGTATAAAGGACTTGTGTACAAGTTTGAAAATTATAAATTCACACTTCAGTGTAATCGTATGGGTAATGATCACTCCCTCGGAAAGGTATCAAATGAGGATACGTGTCTTTTGCTGGTGTGAGGTAGCAACAGAGGAAGGAGAGAATACGTTTATTATTCATGCAGCTTCTCCCCCTTGACATTAGTGTCTGTGTTGTCTGTGATCAGATACTAAGGCATAGGGTGTGGCAGGTGCAACAGTCACGCTTCGCAGCAGGGACGATCTTCCTTGCTCCAGTCCTGAAAACATTCTCTCTGCAGGATAGCATGGATGCTCACAATTCTTAACCGACCTACGGCTGTCTTTCCAGGACATGGACCTGATTGACATACTGTGGAAGCAGGACATTGATCTTGGTGCCAGGCGTGAAGTGTTTGACTACAATCACCGTCAGAAAGAGCACGAGCTGCAGAGGCAGCGGGAGCTCGAGGAGGAGAAGAGGCTGCATTTGCTCCGGGAGCAGGAGAAGGCCCTGCTGGCACAGCTACAGCTAGACGAAGAGACGGGAGAGTACATACCTCGCCTTCCACCTAGAGCCCCACTGCAGTCTGCCGTCACACCTTTAGAAGTTACACAGGTACAAACAAATGCAATAATTTTTCATGTCAAAGGTGGGCCACTCCCACCTCATCTGATAGGCTGTGGCTGTGTTGTAGCCAGGTTACCGCCTCATCCTGTATAATTACAGCAACACAGGTGGGATTTCAGTTTTGCATTAGTGTAGTCGGCTCCAGAAACTACTCTGCAGGGACCTAAGCACTAAAATACACAATCATGTGCTGTTTTTAAAAGTGATTTGTCACAAAGGATACTAGATGGTAAATGTAACCGCAAGTATTTTAACTTGTGTTGCAGAATGCCACTTTCACAGAAACTGGTGATGCCATGTCATTCGATGAATGTTTGCAGCTACTGGCAGAGACATTTCCTGTAGAGGAAACTGAGGTAAGACCATTGACCAGAAATTATCACAAATGAACAGCGTGATTATTGTGAGGACTTTTCGCTGCATCAAAACCATAATATCCATTTTGTCTCCCAGAACACTTCAGTTTGCCTAGACACACCTGTTGTTTCAGCAGCCATCAGCAGCAACATGATGATGTCCCCTGAGCAGCCAGCTCCGTCACCTGCCACCCTCTCCCCAGGTCAACTGCCACCAACACAGAGAATGTCTCCAGACTTGGAGGAGGCCTGGATGGAGCTTTTGTCCCTCCCAGAGCTGCAGGTATTATACAGATTCTACAGCCTCAGTGTTGTGGTGCCCAAAGAATGCACGAATGGCTGGACTAACACTTTTTTTTTTATCAAAAAATGGGGTCTCACATGTGAGACATGTGCACACACTTAATTTGGTGAGATTGGGTTTCATTGTTTAGACCTTTTATTGCATTAGAGAAATGGTTACTCAAGGTGTGATGGAGTTTTTATGATTAATAGCCATTAAAAGTAATCCAGCAGAACCAAAAGTTATCTTGTTCAGCGAAGGTGTGTTTTAAAACCTTTCCTTATAAGCAGGAAGGTGAAGTAGGGTTCATTAGTTGCTTTATCAGCATGGTTTGAAGTAACCTCATATTTGCATTAGCTGGTGGGTGGAGCAGTGTGCCATTAATCGCTCTGACCTCTCACCAAGTAGACTGGACTGCAGTTGTAACCATAAAATAGAAATGCAGTTATTAATCTGGCTAGCTGGTGATAAGATTACAAATGTAGAAATGAAAGTTGTATGTAATACTTCAAAAATTGATTCTGTTCATCTGGTGTTGTGTGTAATAATTTTCAAGTTCTTGAAAACATCATGAAGATAAAGGAGACAGTTTACTTTACAGCAGCAGGAAGTAGTCTAAGCAGTGTTAAAACCAACTCTAAAAGCATTTTTCAGCAAAATACCAGTCAACTGGAATAAATGAATGGCTCAGTGGTCGAGGTCTTGCCAATCAAAGCCTGTTTATTGAAGATAACAGCAGAAAGCATGTAAAAATTGAATACAGCAAACAATTCTGGAATATATTGAATCTTTGTTTTAGATAATTTTAATTAAAAGTTAATTGAATTTTGAAGGTGTTTTAAGTTGGTTCTTTTTTGATGAATTTGTAGTCATTTTTATATTTTGCCATCATTGTATGGCTACCCCAGTACATATAAATGCTGACATTTTTATATTTACTTGTGGGCTTGTATTTTAAACCAAGTAAAAAAACTGTAACTGAAACTGTCTTGATAGAATTTATTTTAATTATTTATTTTTTTCTCTTGTAGCAATGCCTGAACATGCAAATGGAGGACACGCTGGAGACCACCACTTATCCTCTTCCAAACAGTCCTGAAGTACAGAATCCAAACTACAGTTTTTACCCCATGACAAATCTCACAGATGGGAAAAAAAACAGTTTAAATGTTATGAATCAATTTGATGGCTCTGTTCCCAGTGTGGCTCCATCTGATGATCTCAGCCAGATGAAAGTGAAATCGCCTCAGTTAAATGCCAGCTTCGGTGCAGAAAGTTTCTGTGACGTATTTTATCAAAACACTATGCTGGAAGAAAGCAGTGGTCAGCAAGGCCTTGAGGGAAATGAAAGTGTCACCATGTCTGATATTCCAAACAAGGTTCCATTCACTACCACAGATCTATACAGCCTCTCACCTGGAGACGCCTTTGACAGTGGCATGCAAAATCTAACAACAGAACAGCCCGACTCAGATTCAGGGATTTCTTCAGTTGCAAGTCCAAATGCATGTTCGCCTGCAAAATCTGCGTATGGAAGTGGGTCCTTCAGTTGCAGTGACTCAGACATGGAGATGGACCACAACCCTGGAAGTGCAGAATCTGACTACTCTGAGATGTTTTCAATAAATTTCCAACCAGATGATATTCAGCTAGAAGCTTATGCATCTTCACCAACTGAGCAGCCAGAAGAGAAGGAAAAGGATCCCAAACAACACAAGGTGGACCCCGCAGAAGACAGTGGTCACAATAATGTCCCTTTCACCAAAGATAAGGTGAAGAAACGCTCTGATGTGCGTCTCTCCAGAGACGAACAGAGGGCCAAGGCCCTCAATATTCCCTTTACTGTTGACATGATTATCAATCTGCCTGTTGATGACTTTAACGAGATGATGTCAAAACACCAACTGAATGAGGCCCAGCTGGCCCTGGTCCGTGACATACGCCGCCGTGGCAAGAACAAGGTGGCTGCCCAGAACTGCCGTAAACGCAAGATGGAGAACATAGTGGGTCTAGAGAGTGAACTGGACTCCCTGAAGGAAGAGAAAGAGCGTCTGCTGGATGAGAAGAGTAAGAATATCACAAACCTGAAGGAAATGAAGCGGCAGCTCAACAGCTTATACCTGGAAGTCTTTGGCATGTTGCGAGATGAGAAGGGAAATTCCTACTCCCCATCAGACTACTCCCTTCAGCAGTCAACTAATGGCAGCATCTTTCTTGTTCCCCGCATTAAAAAGACTTTTAAAAATGAAGACAGCCACTTATCTCCTTTGTAATATGGTACAGCATTATCATAGTATACTATGCAATAACTTTGTAGTTACTCAGCTTTAAGCGTTAATAGCCTAGCAGAACTATTGTATAGTTTTTGCTTCTCTTGAATGTTGTAATATTTTTGATATTTTACTTCTTTTGTACTCTGATACCTTCACAGATTCTTTAACCAATAGTTTGTAAATATAAGCACTTGCTTTTCAGATTCATAAAAGTTGTACTGTACTGTATGTGTACATATATATATTGTATATATTTCTGTATGCCAATGGTTTCAATCATTGTTACTTATTTTATAACTTTCTTTATGATTTGCTGCTCATTTTTAAAAAATTCTGATTTCTGTGCTTTGAAATAAACTATTCATATAGCTATAAAGTCCCCTGTTCATTGAAAACAGAATATTGTGTGCCACAGCTCATAAAAGATTGGTGCCAGATGGCTATGTAGTCTAAGAAACATACCTTACATAACCTACCACATGTTCAAGACAGTTCTCAACACGAAATCTTTACTAAAGGTCTTGCAAAACAGCATCTTGTACTGAAACAAAAACATCACTGGATTAAACCGCTTTCGCAATCTGCTCGCCTTTTATTGGACTGAGTTTGTTTGTACAGTAACCTAAATCTTTTAATTCTGTAAAACTCCTGTCCAAAGTACTCACACCCACGGCATTTTTTATGATCCCCAACAAAAGGCACAATTGTTGAGCCACAGCAGAGTATGCTCAGTGTGAACCATGAATGACAAGCCCACAATGATCCAACGTCCAAGCATATTCAAAGGTAAAGCTCTCTGCAATCAATATGGCCCCCTCAATGCTCTTTCACACACAGACACTACCTTTGATCGCCAAGCCTGTTTTCTGAACATGGCAAACTCAACTGGTAAGCAATTTAAAAAATACAAAAACCAAAGACCTGTGTGAATCAAACAATAAAACCCTCTGATAACATTTACAATGTACAATAGAGAAAAGTTTTAAGAAATAAAACACTCGTCTCACAGAAAATGTTTTTATTTGAAAACAAGTCACACATTACATAATTTAGAAAAGAAAATGGTTCACTGGTGTACCTTTACCAAACAAGGTTTTTCCTGGTAAGAAATCAGTTGTTCTGCATTCCTCAGTAAAAATACTATCCTGGAAGTGATAGGGTAACGGCAGGCTTTTCTTTTGTTTTCATACCTAAGAGTCTAGACAGACAGTATGTGGGCCCTCAGATTTGCCACCTAAACATTACCCACCTAATATGCCAAGAGTTAAAATAAAAAAAACGGCCATCAATAATTTTTGGAAATTAAAAAAATTCAAATCATAAGATTATTTTTTATGACTTTAACAAATTATTTATTATTGCTAAAATTCTTACATAAAGGACTTTTCGTTTTTAGGGAAAATTCACAAAAATCCCCAAACACTGTTGACAAAATACAAGCACTTTATAAAACAGCTTTTGGCCTTTAGAATAAAATTCAGCTATGCTTATACCTACTGTACAGTATGCTTTCTGCTAATACTTGAGAATACTTGAACAAGGGCAGGGCTAAAGAGGGGCTCTTTTGTCCTCAATTTATCACTGAAAATATATAACAATGAATGTTAAATAGTAATCACATGCAGTGAGAGTAAAAGCTATTGGTTTAAAAGAAGGAAAACAATAAATTTGTATGTTTTGAAAGACTGACCCCCCCATGTACTTCTCAGTGGTTTGGTCCACTGCTTGCCGTTCTAAAAGTCCTTTACATTGCAAACTGTAAACAAAGGATGTGAGAGATATTGCTATTCGCTTCCATCACTCAGTAAAATCAAACATTTTACTTTTGTAACCACACTATGTTTAATTGGTTCTAACATAATTTTAAACCAGTTTTAAGTGCTTTTGTTTTTAATTTCTGATAGAATTTTCTGATTTCCTATGAGCCTCCCCTAACTGGTTCTTGGACCCCGCTCAGTTGCACCTTTTAAAAAAATAAAAATCATGAAAAATCCCAAGTATCCAAACACTGTTAGACATATTTATGGCTATGACTGAAAATTTCAACTTGAAACCTCTGTTGATACAGTTTGTTTAAAATAACTTAATTCCCTGACAGAAACAATTATTTTTTCAAAAATGCTTTAGTGTTTTTGCACAAGATCTAAGCTACATTAGTTTTCTCTGCTTTTTGGAAAACGAGTTGACCAAGTTCTTATCAGCCCTTTTATCAACATAAATCAGCATTATACATTAAAAACCCTTAAAAATCAAAGATATCTTGAGTTAACATTGTATGAACCAGTACCTATTTTCAAAATTGTTGTTTTTATGACTAAAACACTTTTTAAAATTATTCCAAGTTCTCAAATATGAAGTTTTGCATTATATTTTTTCTTCTTCTAACGGCTGCTCCCGTTAGGGGTCACCACAGCAGATCATCTGCCTTTATCGTATTATGAATCCGCATTTTTGATTTGTCAAAGCTTTTACGTCGGATGCCCTTCCTGAAGCAACCCATTTACCAGGGCTTGGGACTGGCACTAGGAGCAGACTCGCTTATATGAATTTAATATTGCTGGGTTTTCCATTGTTATATATTATAAAAAAATGATTACATTGACTAAAAATAATGTATAGAAATTAAAAAAAAAAAACAAACATCTTCCTTTCTTGTGATATATAATAATATTGCTTTGCCAAGGGTGCTCAATGACCATCAACTTTACTGGACTAAAAATGCTGCAGTAGACATAAAAAGCATTTTGTCTTCAAGGTACACTGAGCACTGGGGTTAAGGACACAGTATAATTCTGTGCAAAGTGGACAAATACTGGAGGTCATCCTGCTTTGTTTACCTTAAAACACCCTTTGTATTGTACTTTGTGTAATCAGCAATAAATTGAAACATGAGCAGCCTGGGATAATATTTAAAAAAAAAAAAAGTCTTACCCATCCAGAACCTTCCATGTTATCACGTCTTTACAGATTTTCAGCGAGAATGCCTCTTTCCACATCTGTAAATCAAGCAAAATGGTTACTCTTACCTGTTCCATCTTCTCAAGTCAGCTTTGTGAAATACTCACTCCCTTTTCTTCTTAATGTCTGAGATCTAGCATTTGCGGGTAAAACTGCAGTATCTCTGACTCAACAGGATCTTCAGTGTGTCCTAGTCTTTCTTCGCTAGCACCAGCTGCTGAAGAGTTTAGCTAGTCTTGAAAGAAAGATAGATGCTCACTATCAGGCACGACACTGCAAGCTTCCTCCATTGGCGTTGTGCTCGATGCTGCCTTCTCCCTTCTCTCTCAAAATGCTGACTGGTCCACTGTGCTGGGGCTGAAGACGTCCTGTCTGACAGTCATCTGCAAATCTTCCACACACTAGTGATGCTGAGGCCCAAATGCAGGTGCTTGTAGCTGTTATCCTACTTGCGCAAGTGGTGTATCGGCCCTTCCCTAGGACTACCCTGGTACAAGTTAATGAATGTAACATGTATAAACTACTTTCACCCACAGAAGTCCTAAATAATACTTCCCCAGGTGGGAAAGTTCTGGAACATCTGATTTGCTACACTTTCAGTCACAATGAGCAGGCAACAGATAAAGTAATAACTCTTTTAATCTTTTTCTGAACCAAAGATGCACTGAACCTCATGTTACTTTACTACACAATTTTATTCGGTCTTTTTCATCTAATCAAAATATTTGAACAATCTAGAATTTAGTTTGCTGGGAACAATAAGAGTGAGGGACTCCCTTAATTCTAATCCAGACTGCTTTCAGTGTTGACACTGGAAACTATGAAGGATTTACACACTGTGCTTTACATACAAAATCAAAATACACTTGACACTTGCAACTGAGAAATTATTACTTCAGAATGAATGTGTAATTCTAGTTTATCTAATGGCTAATATTATGGTATATGACAAAAACCAGGTTAAAACACAATGATTAATTGGCCAGCAGAAAACTAACCCATATAAAAAAGGAAAATAAAGATATTTAGAACTGACTTAAGAATAAAAAAAAACCAAAACACTTTACTCTTTACCCCTGATACCATAGGCACAATACACACACTTCAGACGCACAGAAGGAAAAATTGCTCAGTAGGGAAACATCTATCACAATTAGGGTAGGGTATCATCTGCACTCATGTCTTGTGTATACAGTCCTTCTTCCATAAACTTCTCCGATTTAGCTGCAGTAATTTCTGACTTGTGTGTTCCTCTAATGCTTTCAGATGACTGCCTCAAAGTAACCTGCAGCTTTCCTGACAATTCCTTTGCTCACCTCCTCGCCTCTCCTGCTAAGAACTGAAGCCTGTTGAATGGATACAGGATAGAACAAATAGTTATTCTGCACTTTTCATGGGCTCACTCTGTACCGTGCTACGAGGGTGGTGTGAAGCTGAATGCAACTTACCAAATCATTAAATAACTAATATCGCCGCGAGCCATAGCCACCTCCACTGCTGCCACCAGAGCCATAGCCACCTGTAGACACAAAATCTCTGTTATAAAACACGAGAAATTATAATGTTCTTACTCAAGTATGTAATCAGACGTGTAGTCTGATTCTAACATGAAGTGTTGCAGGGTAAAGCTTACCACCATAGGGTCCACCTGAGTTTCTGCCTCCAAAGTTGTTTCCCTTCATGGGCCCATAATTAGACTGCTGCCCACCATAATTTCCAAAGTCATTGTAATTTCCACCACCTCCATATCCTGAAGATGTAGATCAATTTTAAGGGAAGGCTTGATTTCACTTTTTACATCAACTATGATGCAATTCAGTCAAAATTCTGCAGCTGATAAAACTTTTACCTCCACCATTACCTCCATAACCTCCATCGCAGTTGCCACCAAATCCTCCACCCTGGTTGCCATATCCTGGACCTCCACCTCCATAGCCCCCTCGGCCACCTCCATAACCTGGTCCGCCACCATAATTTCCTCCTGGACCTATAACATAATAATGAAAATTCAATATAATCTCTTTTATAGAATAGGTAAGTAGTTGTAACACGACATTGTTGTAAAACATCTTCTACTGGCACAACACAGTTGTGCAAGCAAGCATGAATTTTGGACCCATTACACAATCACAGTAGGAGCAACATCAGCTTACGAACCCACAGAGATAATTTTTATAATTTATGATTAAAGTAAAAACTTTCTAAAAAACAGCTCACCATTATCAAAGTCATCATAACCACCTCGTCCTCCGCCATAGCCACCTAAAAAACAAAGACGATAAAATGTTGAATGAGTTAAAAAAAAAGAGACATTTCTGTCACTCTGTTAATGTGTAATTTCAATATCAGGACAGTTGATCACCTCACAAGTTATAATCACAAGTGCTACCTTAAGTAGCATGCACATTTTAAGGATCCCAGTCAACACTGTTTAAGACTGCATAAATTACATGCTTCACCTTGCCTTTGATTATGTAACATGTCAAACTCTGAAATACCCTATTCACATACAGTGCCCTACCAAAGTCTATGCAAAGTTTTGAACTGATGATTTTACTAAAACAAGCACTGGATTCTAAAATCAAAACAATACAAGGATTGGCTTTGGCAATTCTTTGAAACAATGTACGTGTTAATACATAAATATATGCCGCATATTTCTATAGGCACACAAAAAAAAACTCAGGCAGATATGTAAAACATATATATGATATCAGTGCTTCTGTATATAGTTATAGCCAGTTTCAATGCTAGCTTCTGTCTCACTTTTGTGTGTTGAACTTAAACTGAAATGGTGAAGATAGCAATAAATCTATGTATACAGTTATGACCATTAAACACCCTGGATCAGTGTGCTTAAGACTAGAAGTTCTCTTATTTGACATGTGAACTACCCACCTCTGCCAAAATTGCCACCACCTCCAAAATTACCACCTCTGCCCATGAAATTTCCTGATCCACCACTCCTGCCTAATATACAGGAAGGTATCATTTAAAGATGTTTAACATCAGCTGCACACAAACACAAAATACTTATAAGTATAATTTCACTCATCTTTTGATGCTTACCCCTGTTACTGGATATGGCACTCATTTCCTGTTTTGACAGAGCTTTCCTGACCTCACAATTGTGGAAGTTGATTGTGTGGAACTTCTGGGCTTTAAGGAACATAAGAAAAACAATACCATGATATTCACTGCTTTGTGTTTACTAAAAGTCTCATTAACTCTGAAAACTGAACGATCACATACCAACAATTTTGTCCACAGTGTCATGGTCATCAAAGGAGACAAAGCAGAATCCTCTCTTCTTCCCTGTGGAGCGTTCCTCCATAATGTCAATGCATTCAATCTTTCCATATTTCTCAAAATACTCCCGAATGTGGTATTCCTCAGTATCTTCCTTGATGCCACCAACAAAGATCTTTTTCACTGTCAGATGGGCACCTGGTTTGTTGGAGTCCTAAAACAGAGTGTACCAGTCAGTACACACCAAACCATAACATAATATGCAGTATCTGCTCTCTGGTCGGAGATTTATTCATTTAGTTATTTTTTACCTCTCTGGACACGGCCCTCTTGGGCTCAACAACTCGGCCATCTACTTTATGAGGTCTCGCTTTCATTGCATCATCAACTTCCCTTACGGAGGAGTATGTTACAAAGCCAAACCCTCTTGACCGCTTGCTGTTGGGATCCCTCATCACCTAGATACAAAACAAGTATAACAGGTACTGTTCAAGGGGTGTGTACTTAGGTTAACATGTTGTTATCATAATGCTTATGATAAAAAATACAAACCACACAATCTGTAAGAGTTCCCCATTGTTCAAAATGGGCCCGTAAACTCTCCTCTGTAGTTTCAAAGCTCAGACCTCCAATGAACAGCTTTCTGAGCTGTTCAGGCTCTTTAGCTCCACGATCCTATAAAAACAAAGCAAACATACCACAGCAGATGTTAACATGTCAGATAATCCATGGTAGAAACCTGAAGTATGTAACATTATCATTTTTCTGTAGCTGAAAAAAGTACTACTGGCAGTCTCTTAAAGTGAGACACTACAAACAACAACAACAGTGGTTTTGAGATTTTGTTCTTTTTGTTTCCACTCCATAACTTCTTTTAGACACATTTTGGTTTTTATTTTACAATATTAAAATAAACAAACAAAAAATAAACAATTAAGAGCTTACCTACCTACCCACCCACCAACCTATAATGTTAACTGAAAATAGTAAACTAGATACACCAGTAAAGATTAAAAAAAATGGGGCTGATACTGAAAGAGTAAACAAAACTAGATTTCTCGAGGTGATAATAAAATGAGAGACTTACATGGAAATCACACATTAAATATATTAAATCAAAAGCATGGTGAAGCATTGCTGTACTAAATAAAGCAAAATTGGTACTAGATCAAACATCAGTAAACATTCTCTGCTGTTCACTGGTTTGACCTTGTTTAAGTTACTGTGCAGAGGTCTGAGGCAATAATTACTAAAGTATATTACATTCAATTTTTATTCTCCAGAAAAACACAGATGGGATCATTTACAATGCAGGTAATAGTGAACATACAAATTTTGTTCAGGGCAAAAAAATAATTAATTACCAGGAAATATTCAAAGTATGTTAACTTATATCATTCTTCTCTTTCAGTTAAGCAGATTTTGCAACTTTAAAATTGTTAATGTGTGTACTACCAGCAGAAGTTTTTGTGTCTCTGTGTGAGGAGTCAAACTGTGGAGCAGGCTGAAAGTAAAATTTAAACAATGTCCTGATATAAAGCCGTTTAAAGAGAGGTATTATTTTCATCAGCTATAAAGAAGAGGAAGTTGTGAGAATATTAGTGAATATCTACTATTTGTTATTCCGAGCCTATATATATTTTGCAATCAACATTTCAAAAATGGAGATACATGTCTTTGATATACACTGCCCGGCCAAAAAAAAAATCGCCGCCTGGATGAAGTGATGCACCCATCATGCCTAGTGCCTACTGTACAAGCCTGTGGGGGCAGTGCTATGATCTGGGGTTGCTGCAGTTGGTCAGGTCTAGGTTCAGCAACAGTATGTGCTCAAAGAATGAGGTCAGCTGACTACCTGAATATACTGAATGACCAGGTTATTCCATCAATGGATTTTTTCTTCCCTGATGGCACAGGCATATTCCAAGATGACAATGCCAGGAGTCACAGGGCTCAAATTGTGAAAGAGTGGTTCAGGGAGCATGAGACATCATGTGAAATAACTCAAAACATGTTTTATATTTTAGATTCTTCAAAATATCCACCCTTTGCTTTGATTACTGCTTTACACACTCTTGGCATTCTCTCCAT
>VUQH01043090.1:0-24323 GCA_015106775.1 Etroplus canarensis | reverse complement strand
AAGAGGAAGACCACAGAGAAGACTCATGGATATAGTGAAGGAGGACATGCAGAGGGTTGTTGTGAGGGAAGAGGATGCAAGGGATAGGGTGAGATGGAGGCAGATGATCCGCTGTGGCGACCCCTAATGGGACCAGCCGAAAAATGAAGAAGAAACCTTTTTTATAGTATTGTCACACTCCAGAAAAATAAGTCATGACATTCTTTGACTTTTTGTTTTAATGGCCATGACTTGACTGCTGCCTCCACAAATGACCTCCAGGCAAACATATTTCATTGTACTGATTAATGGTGTTGTGACAGCACACTAACTGTAAATAGAAAACTTGAGCCCGACAGCTACACATTAGTAAGAACAAACTTTGCTGCTGTGCGTGTTTGTGCAATCTCCCTTAGGTTCTCAACATTTTTGTGTGAAAACAACATATCCATGCGCATGTACTCACTGATCATTTCATTAGGTACACCTTGTTAGCAATGTGTTGGACCCCTTTTGCCTTCAGAACTGCCTTAATTCTTTGTAGAATAGGTTGAACAAGGTACTGGAAACATTCCTCAGAGATTCAGGTCCATATTCACTTGACAGCATCACAATTGCTGCAGACGTCAGCTGCATATTCATGATCTGAATCTCCTGTTCCACCACATCCCAAAGGTGTTCTGCTGTATGCAGATCTGGTGATTGTGGAGGCCATTTGAGTACAGTTAACTCAATATCAGGTTCAAGAAACCAGTTTAACATGATTTGAGTTTTGTGACATGCTAGGTTTTTCTGCTGGAAGCAGCCATCAGAAGATGGGTACATTATAGTCATAAAGGGATGAACATGGTCAATAACAATACTTTGGTAGGCTGTGGTGTGAAATGATGCTCAGCTGGTACTAAGGGGCTCAAAATATGCCAAAAAATATCCCCTACAGCATTACCCCATCTGCAGCAGCCTGAAATGTAATACAAGGTATGATTGATCCTTGCTTTCAAGTTGTTTACACCAAATTCAGACCCTACAATCCAAATACAATGCAGAAATCAAGATTCATCAGACCAGACTGCATTTTTCTAATCTTCTATTGTCCAATTTCGGTGACCCTGTGCAAATTGTAGCCTTAGTTTCCTGTTCTGAGCTGACAGGAGTGGTACCTAGTGTGGTCTTCTGATGCTGTAGCCCAGCTGCTTCAAGGCTGGATGTATCGTCCATTCAGAGATGCTCTTCTGCATACCTCGGTTGTAACAAGTGCTTATTTGAATTACTGTTCCCTTCCTATCAGCTTGAAGGAGTCTGGCCATTCTCCTCTGACCTCTGATATCAACAAGGCATTTTTGCCCACTGAATTGCCGAGATAGTTGTGCTGGAAAATCCCAGTTGATCATCAGTTTCTGAAATACTCAGACTACATTATCTGGCAGCAACAATCATGTCACTTTCAAACTTACTGAAATTGCCTTTCTTTCCCATTCTGACCCTTGGACTGAACATCCGCAGGTCATCTTGACCATATCTACATGCCTAAATGCAGTGAGTTGCTGCTGTTTGATTGGCTGATTAAATATTTGTGTTTAGGGCAGTTGAAGAGGTATACCTAATGAAGTGGCCAGTGAGTACATTAGCAAATAGGCCCCAGTGCCTTTGTATTAGCACCCTTTTCAGTCTTACATTAGTAAGATATGGGATATCCTATTGGTGTGCAGTCTTTCTAAAACTATAATAAAAGGCTTCTTTTCACTTCTGTTTATGGTATTGCTAGTCCAAGAATTTAAATTTGTGCCGTTATACTTATGAAAAGATCATTTTAATCCTTGGGACAATAGGGGGATTGAGAGTGAAAACATGATATTCAACACATTTCACATATCTGAATTTTAATATCATGTCCATTTTACACTCTGATAGGTCCACTGTTAACTTTTTGCATTGCTTTTGAGTGCAACGGCACCTATTCTTAAAGAAGGGCATACTTAAAGGCATGCAGTAGACCTTGACCTTTTTGAAGAAGTCCCTTATTAAGGAAACAGGCTAAAGCCCTCCAACACACACTGAGGAAGCAGACATCATACCAGTACAAGCTTGCCACATATGTGCCATGTGGCATTTGATATTCAAAAGTACACTCATCCATCCATCCACTTATATCACTGAAATTTCCATCCTCAGCCCTTCCTTACTGTCAAGCAGGGAATATGGATTTTCTAGCAGTATAGCCAAATGGCCATGAACTGCATCAGCTTACACACTCTTGGCTGAGTTTATGTTAAACAGCAGTTATTGTACATTGTTATTAAGGATTATTATGTCTCATACATCACTTTTTGTATCAGTTTTAACCAAAAGAATCTGTTTTGTGGGGGTGAACTCAGTTAGCAGGGAAGTGTGAAGGCCAGGACATACTGTTCAGTGCCATATTACAGTCATCAGAAATGTATTACGCAGCATTACAGGGATGCATGCGGAGTGAAAACAGATGTCTTGATGCCATACATGTCCTTGCATGTTTGTATATGAGAAAACAGACACAACCTGAGGCCAGTACTGTGCTGTGATAGCTTACTTTGAAAGCAAGTGACAAGACTGACAACATAAACAAAGAATTCTATTGTTCAGTGGTTCCTTAAGTGCTTAGCGTCTGTTCTGTCTCTTAGGTTTTGCGATTTCTCATTTTATGACCAAAGGTTTCTTCTGAGTGTACTGACAGTTCCTTTGATCTAAGCACTTTATACCCATAATCACCACAGACTTAAACCTTTGTAGCATAGCAGCACACTATATTCAAAGTGCCACAGCTGAGTGCTCCTTTCTTTAAAGTGAGGTGTTGAAAATAGTACACAGTGTGTCCAGCATGGTAACCAGGAATTGTGACTGTTACATTTCACAAGCAAGATTATTCCAATACGGACGGACGGACGGACGGAGGGATGGATAGATGGATGGATGGATGGTCTTTCATTGAATTTGGAAACAGTGTCGTCAGAGAACGCCCCCCACATGGGCAGCGTCCAACAGTTCAAGGTCATCCTGTTTCTACTTTGGAATAGCTGCAGTGTGACACAGTGATAGGTTTCATGCCAAGATTGGCAGCCGCTCTGACAGCAAGACTGTGGTGATGAATGAGATGTGCGTCATAAACCAGAGCCTGTAGGCAGCTAGAGAGTTTTACTCCAGTAGATTTTGAAGCAGAAAGTTTTGTAGCAAAGTAATCTCACAAACGTGTTCTCTACAAGAGTCAGAACTCAAGCAGAGAAATTTATAAAACATTAGCTTCCTGCGTGTTTCCATCTCTGTCAAGGAGGAGAACGTTAAAACTCATGTCATGAATTCTAACTTCATAAATTTTGCCAGGCTGTTGTGGAAAGTCATACTGCAGCAGGTGAAACGTTCTTAGCATTTTATTACATAGAAGCGAAGTATGAGCTGTCAGCAGTGGCATTCCACAACATGGTAAAAGGACCCAAGTTTAAAAAGTCATACAAAAATAGAAAACAAAAGCTCAGACTAGCAGCAACAACCTGCGGTCAACTATGAGAGTATGACAAGCTCACAGGACTACTCACAATGCAGTGATGTTTCTTAAATGTTTTAATACACACAGAGCTGATTACTGAGGCCAGTGGTCTCAGTTACAGAGTACACTCAGAGTCAGAGATTTATAATAAAACTTTAGCCCCTAAATGGGCAAGAATCTCCAAAAAATATAGATATATGAAAAATGAAAAGCAGGAAAAAATGGTAGTCCTCTGTGTCAGTAGCCACTGTATGTGTGTACGTGTGTGTGTGTGTGTATTATTGTCACTGAGTTGGGATCTGTGCCAAACAGGGGAGGGTTGACAAGCAAAGCGATCATGTCCTCTACCTCACATGACCCGACTGCATGTGTCAGAAACTTTCCACTGGCCTTTAGGTCAGGCACCTCTGCACGCCAGGCTTTGTATGTGTTTTGGTGCTGCATGCTTTTAAGCATGTGTGTGATGTTTTTCACTTTAGCGTTTGCTTTTCCAATGCAGGCTATCATAACAGAATCGGCAATTAATTTGTATTTTCGCTCCGTTTATATGTTTGTTTGGCCTTTATCTCCTTTTCTTACATCAGCATGCCATTACATGCGTAATGCAGTGTAACTGGCTGCACTTCTTACCTTGCAGCCTTCGCATGCATGCACCCCATAGTGGAAGCCTGAAGCTTTGTCAGAGCACACCCGGCACTCAAGATTAAGGGGGCTGGCGTTCTCCTCTTGGCTTCCCGCTGCTCCACACACCCCTGATGATGGACTGGAAGCTGGGGTCAAGGTGTCTACAGTGGACAGTGCAGCAAAAAAGACACAAAAGGGAGTAAATTTACAGGGTGCTCTCTTGAACAAGAATCTGTTTCACACTACAGTGGTTGTGAATTGAAAAATTACAGCAGGTACTTCAAGTCCATAGTTAACAAATGTGACAACACTTTAAGCCATAGTTTGATGTTTTGTGAAACTGCTTTTGCAAATGATCTTTGGACATTTTTTGAGAATCAGGTCAGAGTGTTGTTTGCAGACCCAGTTTGGTAATTTGAAGCAAACCAGTGAAGCTGTAAAGCACCCAAACAGTTTCTGCGTCTTTAATTTGTCTGTTTCTGCCATTGGAGCTTCTGGCAGCCCCTATAACTGTAAGGTATAAGTTTTAAAATTTGACCCATGTCTTTCTACATCTAAAGCATTTTAGCAACACCACCTTTTCAGATTTAGAGTAATTTAAAGTCGTATTAGGCATTTTTTGTTTTGTTCTCTTTTGTTTTGTTTTCTTTTTAAGCACATGTCCATTGAAGCCAATCAAAACTGGTGGTGAAACTGCCCCTCATACTCACCCAGTGCAATGGAGCTGTTAGACCCCGAACCAGCGCTCTGGTACTCTGGGAAATCAAATCCCAGTGTGTTGTCTCCTATAGACTGAGAGATGTCACGAAGGTCCTCCATCAGGTCTCCACATAGCGGACTAACCAGGAGGGAATCCCCCAGTGGGGATGGGGGGCTGTAGAGATCCCCTGCCATGGGGGAGATCAGGGACCCAAACACTCACTCACCAGACTGTCAAAAGATGGAAGAGTTTGGATGAGGACAGAGACTTCTGGGAGTATGAAAACACGCATCTCTGGAAACTTGGATGAATAAAAACTTGCAACGTCTCCTTTTAAACATCAGGTTGAGTATTTTGAACATCTACATCATGGTGTTTAGAAATTGGATGTTTGGATTGAGGGATGGTGCTAAGGTTTACCCTACTTTATCGGAATTTTTTAATCTAATGGGATCATTAAGCACAAAATGAACATCATATCAGGATGTGAAGCTAGTGTTTGAGATCATAAACTCATCAGAAAAGTGTTTAGGTTAGGTCACAGATCACGTATACATTTTTCACACAGATTTGTATACAACTTGGCTTCTTTTTGCAACCCACTTCTTGCCATCAGAAAGAATGCAGGTCTAAGCCACTTCTGCACTGGCTCAACTTTTCATACCTCAAAATTACATCCATCTTATGAACAACCTGTGCTTTTAAACTAACATTTGTGCTTATACATATCAGACTTTTGATGTAACGGTGACCAGTTCTTGTTAGGCTGGCAAAATGCCCACACTAAACAATACATGTTTTCTCCATCTGAGCTGAAGTAAGCCTGTGTTTGTTGGTTTCATAACATTCCTGGAATTTCATATATGGTCTCTCAATAGAATTTATTCATATTGGACTCTTTTTCATATCAGACTGTGCAGCACAAAAGCTGCTGGGGATTTCTAGTATTTAATGGGGCCATCAATCAGCAAAGGTTGTCAGGCAATACAACGCCAGCTTATTACTATATCATTACAACAGTGATGGCTACACTTTTAGAGAAGCAACATTATATGTATGGGGTTTTTGGGTGCAGCTTTATTTTCTCTTTCTCTTGTTTGTTTTTTCTTTATTACTTTTATTATTATTATTTTGCTGGGGAATAATAGGGAAATACCTTGTGAAAGATACTGATTATCTTCCATCTGCTGTCCCAGTTACCCTATCAGGACATACTGCTGATTGGCCTTCTTATGAATGGAATCCACTACAACTGAGTTTTATCTCATTCAAAAATGTAGATATTAAAAAAAATACTTGGAAAAATTTTAATTCTTTCTTGTGGGTGTTAAAACAAAGACAAAAATCTGTCACTCAGTTTTTATTCATTTATCAAAGACCTAGTATATGTTTCTATATTTTCTGTCACATATATATTGTTACAGTAGGGGAGACTCATATAGACATGGCCAAAGTTTTAAATATTGAGGTCAGCATATGCACAAATAATCCCTGTAAATCAAAAGCTCAGGCTTCAAGTTCTCTAAATGCTTAGTTTCAGTGAGTTTTTCTTGGCTCTGTATGACATCACTGAGTGTACATATAGGTTCCCTTTAAGTGCAGGATTGGGTACTGGTAACCTGTTATTCAACACACAAGAGTGCATGTGTTCAGTAGGGGTTAAAATGGGGTAATCATGTTTGATTTACAGTTGGGGAATCAGTTGGTGTGTTTTCTTGGTAATCCCTTATAAAGGAAAATACACCAGGGTTGTGACGTTCAGGCAGTGCGTTCTTATATGAGCACTAATAAAGGCCTGATAACATGCCACCAGCAGTGACTGTATCCCAAGGTTCATCCAATGGGAACCCTCTTTTATTCTTCACAAATGAAATGTTTTCATAAAATATCACAAAAATGTAAATCTTGGAATGCATAAATATACATGTGTTCACACAAGAGGCGTACAGTAAGCAGTACATATTAAAACAGAATGAATTGTATGTCTTCTGTCAGACATGTGAGACGGCCGACTGGAAAATGCAAAGGAAGCACTTTCTTTGTAGACACTCAGTTAGGGTACTAATGCCATAAGAAAAAGTCTGTTAAGTTAATAATGTGAGGACTATGTTTGATACGTGAACCGTACCCTGTGAGTCAACAGCAACACATTACTTCAAATGACTTATTTTTACATGTTTAATCCTACCCTGTCCAGACAAAGCTTTTCACTCTGGTTTATTGACCCACACAGAGTACATAGTGTCCATGGTGTTTACACTTTATGAATAGCTTTTAGGTCTTTGGACACACAGCTTAAAGTAGCCTTTGTCTCTTGAGGATTAAAGTCAAGACAGAAGCAAACTGTCAAACTGTCTGTTCCTCTGCATGTCTGCTTTTAAGAGTGGATCTTGCAGAGTGGTGTGTGGGTGGGACTTTGCTGGATCTCCCAGCTGCTCACAGCAGGGTAAAGGACATCTGTTTGAGCCATCACGCAACACAGCAGCACCACAGCCAATGCTCGTGTTCTGCAGTGCTCTCTCCAACTTCCAGTAATTCATAGGCGCAGATGTTACTGTAGACTTTCTTGATACCAGATTAGAACCATCAAAGCATTTTTGGCTGTGAAACCTAATAAGGAGGTGATCAGGATCACACAATTGTAGGATAAAAGCAGAAAAACAGAAGTCTGCCCTTATAGAAGATGGATCATTTGCCTTTCTAACCCTCTTAAAATACCACTCACTGTCTTTTTACAGTATTGCCTTACCATTTTGTCTGCGATAACAATATCAAATCTACAGAAATTGTGATGTGCAATCTCAGTTCGCACAGCTGCACACACCTGTAAGACAAAAAGTAGTGTGACTGTGCAACTTGGACTGTTGAAGCTACTTTTGACTCGAAGTGCACTCACCGATCGCGTGGTTTAAAGTGCCAAGTAGATAAAATGCCATCTTTATCTATCTGTGCCGAAAACATACACTCTGTGAACTCCTGGACCCCAGTAGTGAGGATGGTATTGATCAAAGCTTGCTTGTTCTAGTTTGTCTAGTCTTTGTGCTGCAGCATTTAGGGGAAAGGTCATGACAGAATGCCAACAACATGCAAGGGGAAAATAAGTAAGTTTGTGAAAATGGATGTGTGCTGTAACCTGCATAAATGTACGTGCCTGAAAGCTTTTCTAACAAAGCACAATGAACTCGATGAACCATAGGCTTTGAGACAAATGCTGACTAACTGGTTTGATAAGTTGCTTTGGCGCACAGTACCTGCGCATTGATAGAGTGATACTCCAGGCTGTTAGAAGAGATCTCTTCATCTAAGGGTCGGTTGGGTAAGTCTCGTACATTCCGCAACACAATACACAGTAGAAAAACATAAGCTCAGTTAAATTCCACCTACTATGCTCATTTCCACTACCGTCTTTTTATTCTTTTACTCTAGATTTTCACGATTCACAGCTTGAAATAACTCTTACTAATCTTACACTGGACCTCCTGCTACCTATCAGGTCCATCTATTGACTGCTTAAGCGCCTATCCCTTTCAGACTACCTTCCTTTTCATCTGATTGGCTGCCCCTCACAAACAGAGGGTCTGAACAGCAAGTGGGTGGGGCTTCTGCGCTCACAGCAGAGCTGCGTGCCTGAGATGAGATGAGGCTTTTTGTTCTCATTGATGTCATACAGAACCGAGACTAGAAAAAACTCTGAAAACTGCACGGTTGGATAAATCTGAAGCCTGAGATTTTTTTTGTGGTTTGCACATTCACCTTACAAGCGAAAGGTCCCTGGTTCGATCCCAGGTGGGAACACAAGTCCTTCTCACCATGGAGAGTTGCGTCAAGAAGGGCATCTGGCGTAAAACCTCTGCCAAATTACCAGTGTGGATTAATCTGCTGTGGCGACCCCTTGGTGGATAACAGGTAGCCGAAAGGTACAGTTGAAGTTATGAGCATCCACCACTGCAACGGTAAAGATATGATTAAAAAAATAAGGAAAAGTAAAACAGGCCCCATTTAATTAACTCTTAAATGTAACATCTTTAGCAAAATATATGTGGCCATGGATTTCTTCATTCATCTTGTTCCGCTTATCCAATTCAGGGTCGTGAGGGGTGCTGGAGCCTATTCCAGCTATCATAGGGCAAAAGGCGGGGTACGCCCTGGACAGGTCACCAGTCTTTAGTGCCATGGATTTCTTTCAAGTAATAATACATATTTTGTGAATAATATTGAGCAGTCATAGTTTTAGGCTGCTTTTTAAATAAGAAAACTAAGCTGCAACTAGATTTAACCATTGAATTTGGAGAAAGGCAAACCCTGATTGTTGCATGTTCCCAAATGTGACAGCTCACTTCTATCTTGGACTTGGACATGGTAAATTAAATATTTTAAAGTTTTTCATTGTTAAGCGGACAAAAAGTTGTAAGCCGCCCTTAACGGATGATGCAAGCTGCACTGAGACAAATTCTGTTATAACAGGTGAATTAATTGATTTTGGTGGGCTCACCTTGCCTATAAGTTTACCCTGTCTGCTTTATATAATAAAGCCCTGTATGGCCTCTGTGTTGAAACATCAAGAACTGAGTTAATTGACTTTATTTCCCTTCCAGCCCATGTTTCCCATGTTACCTCAGAGGACATTGTGTTTTAACTCCCAGAGGAACTGTGACCCCAGACAGTGGGGCTTTATCTTTAGGTTAGAGGAGAAGAGGAAATAGGAGCTGCAGTGAGAGAACTAAAGAAAGGACATTACCAGATGACAGCGAGGATACAAAGTAGCTAAAATCAGAATACAAAGCGTTAGATTTCAGGTGACCTAGAAACGTCTTGTGAGTAATTTGTCAGAGCCTTTCTGCTGAATCTGGATCAGCTGTTTGAGGTCTCCTGGTACAGAGTGAGTCTGACAGACAAATAAAAAAAAAAACTTGAGCATTTGCATCATCAAAGTCACTTCTTAGAACTGCTGCACAGGCAAAGAGACAAGGGGGGAAGTTTGTTTTCCAGTGTGGGTGTGTGGTCTGTTCACACAGAGGTGAAAACCTAACTAGCCAGGAAGTTTATTTGGGGCTCACAGCGTAAGACAGTGAAGACAAGTGTCCTTACTCTTCTTTAGAAGAAAAGGGGAACAAGAAGTCAGCTTTCTGTGCGAGTGAACAGTAAAGTTTTTGAATCGGCAGTCACAATCACATAACATTACAGTATAGACGCGAAGCTTGTTAAATACCTCAGCTCGGAGTCTGCTATCCTGAGCATTTCAGGCTCACGTTGCCGGAATGGACGCCTGCGCCGGGTCAGAGGAGGAGGAGGAGGAGGAGGAGGGAGCTGCTGTGGTCCCGGGACGCTCCGACACACACGGACGGGCCTGCTGATCGAGTCTGCCGAGCGCTCGAAGCGTCGCCTCCCTCCCCGCTGTCAAAAAACGTCTCCATCCTCCGCAGGAAATAGCGTAGAAGAGGACAGCGACACAGCGTACACACCTCCCGACACACCTATGGTTTGAGCCAATCAGAACGCGAGGATCGAGCCATTGACACGTCCCCGTGCAGCGCGCCGTCTCCATTATCTCTGCCCAGTACAAGGCTGCAACACCAGTGAAGCACGACACGCTGGTTTTACTGGATCTGACTGTAAAATTAAACCACTTCCTGTAGTTAAACGTCTGCAGCTTCATACTGTAATAACTCGCTCAATAAAACGTTTTTTTTTAAGTGAACTGCCCACTAACAGCAATCTGATGGAACAGTGGGTATCTTATTCAAATATCTTGAACATTTGTGTTTACATGTACTTAAATAAATGACTTTATACCACTGAACCACTTTAACATATTGTTCATGTCACTGCAGTTACAGCTGTTTCCTCTATAGCACAGACAAGGTTAACCTGTGTATTGCTTTGCCAGTCAGCAGATCTTGGTGAATATGAATCAGAAGTTTATACTGAGGAATAAGAGTTTTTCTGACTTTTGCTGATTTATTTTTCAGTTTTGCATCAGGTAAAATGTGGTATGAAGTGGTTTAGTATATGTGTGTGTGTGTGTGATTGGCAAAGAATTGCTAAAAATAACAGAAATGTATATTTTAAAATAAAAGGCATGCCAGTCTATGTACCTTCAGCTGCTCCCTTCCCCAAGGGACTGCCACAGCAGATCAATCCGCATTGGTAATTTGGCAGAGGTTTTACACTGGATGCCCTTCCTGATACAACAATGGTGAGAGAGGCTTGTGTGCTCACCTGGAATGGAACCAGGGGGTTTTTTTGCTTGTAAGGCAAATGTGTAAACCACTACACTACAGAGACACTCATGCCAGTCATTGTATGCATCCCTAATGAAACTCAAAGATGGTCATTAGACTATAATAAAATTTATTAAAGGAGTATATAAAGAGTATTGCCCAAGACCATAAAAACAAATTTAAGCCTCCTTTCATCCTTACTGTATTTACTCAGTGAGAGCTGGAAAATGTGCATTCAAATATAACTGACCTTTACATGGAAATGCCAATCTGGTAACCTGCACAGTTTATTGTAGTTTTATTTTTAAGTGATATTTGAACATTTCAGACTGTCTGCCAACATTGCTAGATATATGTCTCACATTGCAACACACAAACACATTTGTCCCACATTTAGTTTATTAGGATCTAGTCACCCTATTTATATTGTATATAGTCTTTTATTATGCTGTATTGTTGTAAATAAATCTGCTCAGTAAATATAATCATTGAACCAGTATTAACAATAGCTTTAATAATAAATAGCAGTTTTGGACTGTTACAGGAGCCCTGTTTCTAAATTACAAGCAGTTATGCTTTTTATACCTACTATACTATTTCTACTTGGAATGCACAATACTTACTGAAAATAATGCTTTCAGAATGCTTTCTCCACAATTGCATGTATTTTAGACGTCATTAGTAGATACAATTATTGGGCTGGTACGTAGATAGTGCTTTTCTACTCTTAACTTGGCACTCAAAGGACTTTTTACTACAAGCCTCATTCACCCATTCATACAGTGCTTTATTCAATTTAATTTGTTTATTCCTTTAAGTGCATTTAGTTATCACATTCACATTCCAATGGCTGCATCAAGAGCAATTAGGGGTTTGGTGGCTTGCTCAAGGACGCTTCGGCATATGGACTGGAGCAGCCAGAGATTGAGCCACCAACCTTCCGGTTAGAAGACAACCCTGTGATACCTTCTGAGCCACAGCCGCCCGCATTATATACAAATAGCAACTTAACTAGCTGTGTAATCAAGTAACATTCTCTTTTCATTCAGAATATTTTCTTTTATTGTTATTTACATGGAAAAAATAAAACATTTTTAAAACAAATACTGGCATAAAATTAGTGCAAAACTTTGTCACATGGTGTGAATAGAACCATCTGCAGCTTAATGTGACAAAGACTAAAGAACTGGATGTGGACATGAGGAGGACAAAAACACCAGTGACCCCTGTTTTCATCCATGGGGTCTGTTTGGAGATAGCGGAGGACTATTAATACCTCGGTGTTCACATTGACAATAAACTGGACTTCATTAAACAAATATAATTCATCTACAAGAAGGGCCAGAGGTATCTCTATTTTCCGAGACGACTTAGGTCCTTCAAAATCTGCCTGCCGATGCTCAGGATGTTTTACGAGTTTGGGGGATAGCCAGTGCCATCCTCTATGCTGTAGTGTGCTGGGGCAGCAGACTGAGAGTAGCAGACACCAACAGACTCAACAAACTGATCGTAACATCGTGTGTGTGGAGCTTGACTCTCTGACAGTGGTGTCAGAAAGGGGGGTGCTGTCCAAGTTAAGGACAATATTGGACAATCCATCACACCCTCTCCACGATGTGCTTGACAGACACAGGAGCACATTTAGCTGCAGACTCATTCCACCACGATGCTCCACAGAACACCACAGGAAATCATTCCTACCTGTGACACCTTGACTAGTGTCTTCTATCACCATATATTGTACATATTGTATATGTGTTTAATTTTGGGGTTGTTTATGTTACATTTAAGCTTTATACATACATGTTTACATATTTAATCTTAATTTGTATGCCTTTCAGATTTATATTAATTTATAGACAACTGAGCATCTGTAATAATAGTGTAATATTCCCCCTGGGATTAATAAAATATTCCGACTCTGGCTGACACACTGTGAAAACCAGTTCAGCTGATATTTATTAGATATTTGATTTTGTGGGTGTAAGCAGCAATAGGAAATGCCAAGATTTTATTTTCTGATTCTGTCTTTTGGTGTAATGTTGTTCTGAGTTAGGCAATAATAAAGTGAAGTTCATTTTAGTGTCAGCTTGGACTTGCGGCTGCAGTTAAAAACAACTGTAAGAGAGTCAAAATGCCATCCTACCTATAGGCCAGTGGTTCTGAGACTGAAATGGCATGCTCCACTTCAGAAGCTTAAAGAGAGTTTGCACCCCACAATATACGTCCCACACCCCAGAATTTTATCAGTCACTACTAATAAAAAAGGATCCACATTGAATTTTACTTAAAGGTGCATATTATCAGTGCAATATCAGTAAATGTTTGCTTCTATATTTTTCATTTAAAATCATATAATTCACCTTAATTTCATTTAATATTTTTCATATTTTTCCTCTGGTTGTCTGCACCTCACAGCTGAAGAACCACTGCTCTAGGCCACACACCGAGGTACAAATTAGAATGGTCATCTTTCAGGTTTTTTTTTTTTTATTTATACCTTTAAAAATCTTAATCTTCTTTGAAGTCTCTCCTTTAGTGTTCCAGTACATTTAATCACAGAGTAAGGTATGACTGTACCATGCAGTTTTTATGAAGAGTATGTGTATGCTTCATAGTTGGTGTTTCTTATTTGTAAGATTTCTTATAATAACCCCATTGAAAACATACCTGACCTGAAGCAAATTAAACTTTCAGATCACCGCATGCAGCTGTATGTATGTCATCTATAAGCATGCCTTTGTGTCAGTGCAGAGATTACTTCAGCTGGCAGAAGGCTGCCCTCCTTTCTGACTGCCTACACCTCCTACATATAGGTCAGCAGGGCAATCCTTTCCTGTGCCAAATCTTTATAAATTTATAGCCTGTCTTAAAGTACATCCATCAATTGAGTGAAGGACGCGATCGTCCCAATTAAGAACTAACACCACATGTAATATCTGGCGCCACCTACTGCAAACTGATGCATGACAATGGGGTATTTTGGCCGTCATCTTTTTCTGTGGACCTGCACAGTATATGTAGATGATAAAACACTCTCATGGTGCTCTCAGTGTTCTCACACAAACAAAATGGCAGGGTGATAATTTATGATTTTCTCTGCTTTTACCTCAGCACCTGTTCTCTTGTTCCATCTGTGATGGAAACATGAGCTCATGTTTTCTGAATTAGAAATGGTTTCAAGCTTTGGTAAAGTCAGGGATGGCACTTGAAAACTCAAAGCCAAAATTACACTCCTACGTGTGGTTTCATAAAACAGCATGACTCTTGGCTGTTTTTACTACCTTCAATTGTTTTCTAGAGTTTAAGTTTACTTTAATCCAGCACATTATTAGCATCTTACTTGGAAGAAATCCCAAATAAATTGTTTTGTTTTAAAGTACAAAAGTCAAATGATGCATGCTTTATAGAAGACTTCTCCAGACAGCTAAAAAGTCTACATGTCTACATATGTCTACATGCTCCAGAGAGGCTTTTGAGATTAGAATTTCAGGACATAATGAGCCCCTTAAAGGGATTAGAGAATAAAGCAGCATTTCTAAGAAAATATTCCATCTAGAGAGACTATACTGTTACACATCAGTACAGCTATTATCAGCACAAAGATGAGACTGCACTCATTGTTTGCTCAGCAATTATATCTTGTCCAGTCTTTATTTAATTACTGAGGAAAAAGTACAAATGGTATTAAAACACAAAGGCTGCTAAACAAAGTGCCATCATCCCAGTGCAAGTTTCAAATCTGTAAAGTGATTGTTACTCTCAAATGCACATTGTGAGTCAGCAACGCTCACCCATACAGTGAAACCTTTGAGATCAGATGGCAGTCTTTTGTCAGGCTTAGTAAACGAGATCATCCATTTTTCACATGTAAAAAAGATGACAAAGATGCATGTGCTCCTGTGATGTATTGCTGCCCTCCAGGGAAGGCAGTAGGTTGTATAGTTAGCTCCTGATGGGGTAAAATCACAACCCTGAAACCACACAACCTACTACCTCACCCTGTACGAACACCATAAATCACCCAGGCATGTAAGGAGATGATTTGTCAAGAAGTCGTATCACTGCATGAATGACACTAAAAGCCCTTTGTTATTACAGAGGATGCACTGAGGTTTGCGATAACATGAATAGGCATAACTCAGTTAATGTCAACATGATGTTAAAGCACTGAAATTCAAGTTCCAAACTAAAATCAAGATGTAGAATATTTAAAAAATGACCATATTTCATATTACTTAGTAAAAATTACAAGCCTAAATACTAAATATACAAGCTGAGAGGAAAAAGCTTCATTATAATGTGTTGCTACACCAGGATCCACAAAACTTACCTTAATGTCTGGTTTAGCCATAATAAGGGAAACCAGTAAGAAGTATCCATATGAAAAAACAATTTACAATAATTTGTGTATTATTTGAGGTTAAAGCGATCAATGAGTCCAATTTCAAAAGTAAAAAAAGACAATTTGCTAGTTAGATGAAGATGATGCCATTACAGCCGCTTCAGGAAAGACAGTAAGTTGTATAGTCATCTGACAGCTTGGGAATGACCCTAAAACTATACAACCTACTACCTCACCCCAAAGGACAGTTTATCTCCCACTTGTGTCTCTCGTTGCTCACAGTGGACCTGTGGAAACAGAAACTCAGCGACAAACAACCTTTTTGAAACCAAAACAACAACAGATAAACCACAAAGTGTACAGTTATAACTGGGGGATTCCACATGAAACACAGTTAAATGTAATAAAACAATAACTACACACTATTCTGAGGACTGAAAAGTGAACACATATTATGAACACACATGTATTCAATTACAAAGTCAGAAAATGTGAAGTCTAGGCAGAGTTTCCATGCACAGATACAATTAGTGTACTGTGCTGTATACATTATAGGCAGCTATATTTATTTTAAACACTCATAAAGCTCAAAAGTTACTGGGTTTCATGTAAAATAGCAATAATGTAATTATAAGTTTTTAAGTAAAAATCAAGACAATACTGTAACCCTAGCAAAACATGACAATAAACTGACATTTTAAAGCCATTTTAAACTTGATTAACTCACAGATAAAACACTGTATATCAAAAATTGGGCTGTAGGACCTAAAGTCAATATTGCTTGTTTTTTTAAGCTGAGATCATATTAAAAAATTGACCTTTTTTGTATTGTAGTTCAATCCATTTTCTAAACCACTCATAGTGTTGCAGGAAAGCTGGAGCCTTTCCCAGCTGACATAGGGTGAAGGGCGGGGTACACCCTGAACAGGCTGCCAGTCTATAACAGTGCTAACACACAAAAACAGACAGCCAGTCACGCTCTCATTTACACCTACGGACAATTTTATAATCACCAGTTAACCTAATATGTGGGACTGTGGGAGGAGAGTACCCAGAAAAAACCCACTGAGGTGCATGGGAGACAAGCAAACTCCACACATAAAGACCCCAGCTGACCATGAGGTTCCTTATTCCTTATAATTAATTATTGCAAATGTAAAAAAAAAAAAAAAAAATGCCTCCAAAATACTTCCTCTTTCTGTCACTTGAGCTTGGCAGGTCAACTCCCCTAAGCAGGTCTGTGCGGTCTGTCAGCTCGCCTCCTCTCAGGTTTCCTCGTCTCGATGCTGACAAATGAGAGGAGAAAGTGAGCTGTGGCTGTGTGTTCAAAGGTCAGACTTTCACTGCTTGTCTGACACAAGAGCATCAGAAAACAACAGAGCACCTATATCTGCATGCTCACACATGTTATAGACAATGGGTATAGAAAGCAGTACACCGACCTATTTCAGTGTTGGTGTGCAAACACACGGATACAGGTGCTTGCATGTCTGCATGTGGATGCATGGAGAGCAAGAATATCTTCTGCCTTGTATTATTCATGAGTATCCTGTTGGTCTCTCTGTGTTGCTACCTGGGATCTTAAGTAACTATTAGATGAACAAATGCACTAACAGTCCATTAAAAAGGACTCCCGTCCTCGGAAGCATTGCGTTTTACTTCATCTTAACCCTATCTGTGTATGTCACAGGAAACCTTGGTGCAAATGAGCGAATTTGTATGTCAGAGTGTGTGTTGGGCTGAAAGGTCGAGCAGACAGGTTGTGGTTGTTTCAGGGAGTTTCCTGAGTGAGACAGGAGAGGCTGCGGCTCTGCTGCGGTTTCCCCTCAAGTTGGTTAGCGACGGGGGAAGCGTGAGGGCGCGAGGTGGGGGTCAAACTTATAAAAGTGAGTCACTGCCTCAACTCCTCACACGCATGCACCAGTTTGTGGCTGTTTTATTACAGGCCATTTATCCCATAAATGCCACACAAATCTCTATATGAGCTACTTACTGTCCAATCCTGCGAGGTATAAAGCAGGCCTGACTGCGTGCAGCTTTCTCCTTCACTTACACCATTAATACATATATGCAGGGTATCAGGTTTACACAGGAGAAGACCTTTTACTTAAAGGGTCACTTAAGGTAAATTATGACAAATCTATTTTCCACTTGGCTTCTGCTGAGCTAAAGTTTTTGAAATAAGTGTCTCTGAGATTTCTAACTCCACAGCAATACAACAAAGGTAAATTTTATTTTACTTTACTGAGAAAAGTCACGTTGGAAAAAATCAAAAATATCTCTTTTTTTTCCAAAAAAAGTCCTCATAACTAAGGCTAAGAAACACTCTTCAAAACCTGAACACAGCTCTTCATGTAGATTATCCAGAGTACAAAGAATGATACTTTTATGGAATGACATGTGACTGCTATAAGCAAACAAAATTCCTTTCATCTCTGTTGCAGCTGGGTGGAGGCAAAAATCTCAAAGCCCGAAAAAAATTAACCCTAAACACACAAGGCCGGTGGAATATCTTTGTTTCTTTGTAATTTGGTGTCAGCTGCTCTTTTACCATTGTCTTAAAGCATTATATTAATACTTTAAATGTGCTAATTCTAGCAGTAAAATGTAATGTAGTGGTTTACACATTCACTTTAAAAGTGAAAGGTCCCTGATTCTATTTCACCTGGATATACAAGCCCCTCTCAGCATGGAGGGTTGCATCAGGAAGGACATCCATTGTAAAACCTCTGCCAAATTACCAATGTGGATTCATCTGCTGTGGCGACCCCTTGGGGAAGGGAGCAGCTGAAGGGAGCGGCCAAAGATACATCTAGCAAAATGTCTTTTTTTAATTAAAGGTGGTTAAAACATATATAAAAAAAGCACCTTTATTCAGTTTGTAAAAGAACAATGATAATAACAATGATAGGAAGAAGAAGAAGAAACTAAAGATTGCATTTGTAATGTGGATGTGCATTTTGGATGCATAGCACCATATATTGTTAAGGCATCATGATTGAGCCTCAGAGTTATTACAGATTAACCAATCCACTCTTTGAAGGGACTGGAGCCAGGGTGTCTGGAGGGTTACAGTAATGAGCAAATATTAATCAAAAGTAACTGCTTTTTTTCACTGTTTCCTGTTTTTTCCTTTGTCGCTTTGATTTAATGGCACACTCAGCCACGCTTTTTATCTCATGTTAGTCCCAAGACTGAGACTAACATGAGATAACAACTCATGACCCTGAGTGAAAGCCATGATTATATTTGTGTGGATGAATGACAATACAAAATGATTAAAGACATCTATGTGCCCCGAAGCCGCCTTTAACGTCACAAAAATCTGAAGTTTGATGTATCCTATCATTCTGCATGCAGTTGACCAAAACCACCAACAGGTGTCATGTCTCCCCAAGTATGCAGGGAGAGTGTGTGCAGACCTGAGGTTCTCCTGTGACAATAAGGCCTTTGTGTAATTCCGGGGTGCCAGCCGGTGTGCCCTCGTGTACTGTTTCCCTCTAATCTTCAGTTGACCTTTAGGCTGATGGCTTTTCTGTGCCCTTTTTCCTGACTAATTTCCTTTGAGGAGATTATCTTAGAGCTGCAGCACAGATTTACGGATTCAGATGACATGACAGACAGGATGCGCGGCTGCGGGTTTTGACGAAGCGCATCACTTGCTGCTACAGTCATGGGTATGCTCTGGGACAGTTGTGTTTGATAAACTAACAACAAACTGTGGTCACTGTGTTGTGTGCCCACAGGCACCTGACAGGGGACACCAAATGATGGATATTTCTGCTTGGAGAGCAGTCGTGAATGATTTTTGACCATTCTGGCATGTGTGCGCGTGCACACACACACCCACACACACACACACACACAAATATGTGGTGTTAAAAAGCACTACAAAAATATATTTGGATACAATGACAATGATATAAATTTAAGAAAATTAGTAAAACGTTATACTAACCTTGCCACTGATGTCTGACAGGGAAAAACAAAGTCACTCCCAATAATGAGTCTGCAAATGAAAGAGAAAAACAGACACCTAAATATAGTTATACTTACACATATCCATGTCTGCACACACAGTAACGTTAAAATACATTTCACAAAACACACACACACACACACACACACACACACACAGTAAGGTGTCCATGTAGTGGTCAGGTCATAAAGCTGCCAAGCAGTTACTTAAGTATATCATTAAGGCTGATGCAGCATATGTTAGAGTGATCATGGTTCAGAATACTGCAGCTGAATTTAGACGGGATAACTGAGTTACCATACACTGGCCAGTGTGGAAGAAGCCTGGATTCATCTCTGAGAAAAGCACTCACTCCAAAAAAATTACCAGAGGGAATTAAGATTACTGTGTGTCAACAGAAATGCAAAACAGCCTGTATGTTTTTTTTTTCACCAGTTATTTAATTTTAATTTGTCATAAGCTGTTTCTTCATTTTGGTCCAATTTTACTTGTTACCAATTAAAATGTAGAATTTTTTGAAGTATCAAAAGTATTTTAAGGTATAAAAAAGAATTTAATACTTAGGGGGGAAAGTAGCAAAATAAGTGTTTTAACTAAAATATTTTTAATATTAAAAACTAATTTTAACGCTATATTTTAAGTCAAATGAATAAATAAATAATAGAAATGCCGCCCTCTCTTTATCTCTCTCTTTCTCTATCTCTCTCTTTCTCTCTCACACACACACTGTACAATTAAAACCTATTTCAGAAAATATTTCAATTATAAAGGGCAATTACAGAAATGCAAAATTACAGAAATGCAAAATAATAATATATTTACATATTAATCAACAGTTTCCAACTTATTTGTCACAAGAAAAAAAAGAGACTAATCACACGAGTCTTAAAAAGCTGCATTAAAGAATAAATAAAACTAAATAATTATTTTTAATTTAACAGGATGATTTCACAATTTGAAACTTTGTGTAAATAAATAACACACACATGTGGGTGCGCATGTATACACACACACAACTCTCTCTCTCTCTTTCAAGAACTCTAAACCTTTATAAAATAAAATGGTGGATTTTACCTTGAAAATCTGCTTCATTTAAAACTTTCACTGAAACAAAAAACCACATATTCTCTCTCTCCCTCAGACACACACACACACACACACACACACACACACACACACACACACACACAGAAAAAGAAATGCAACTGAAAGTAAAACAACCTAAATGCTTCTTACTTTTCATTTCCTCTTCGGTTAGCTACTGTTTAAATTAAAACAATTTTTCAGCAAACAATGACTGGTTTGTCTCAGTCAATCGTTAAAACTGACTGACACTCCATGTAATAATAATAAGCACTTAAAGAATGTCTTCTTGTGCTTTCCAAAATGGGTCATTGCACCATTTTTCTACATGTGTGCATGACTCTGTATCATACTGAAATGCACCTGTGTATGTGTGTGTGTATGGGTGTGTTTGAGAGAGACTGTGTGGCCATCTGTAGTGCATGCATTATATGTGTGAGGGTGTGTGTGTCTGTGTGTGTCAATGCTCAGAGGAGGAGGCTGTGCCCTGCACTCCTTGGGAGAGGCGTGGGAACCCCATTCATCTTAGGAGCCAGGGTTCATTGTGGGGTACACAGCATCAAATGTGTCTGGGTGTTTGCCTGTGTGTATGTGTTTGTGTGTATGTCTGGTGCATGATGTGGTGTAATGGTCTTTATGTTCGCTTTTCACGTGTTTTTAACTTCTCTAATGTTCTGTAATGACAAAATTATGAATCTCTGATGCTATATTCAAATTCCAAATTTCTAAAATACTTATTTTCTTAAAGGAATCGTGGAAGGAACTTTAAACGGTACTTTAAAGATTGGAAAACATTGTGTAAATCGCTCAGCAAACTACAATTTACTGCCAGTTTCGCATGGAAAAATATGTAACTCCAAAAGCTAGCCAGCTAGTTTGTTTTCCTCATCTTCACAAGATGAAATATTCTTTGTAGGCCTGCCAATATTTTGTGGAAATGTATTGTATGACTTTTTTTATATTCATGACATAAACAGACCTGACAAGTAAGAGCCTGTAAGTATACAAAGGGTAAAAGAAAAATGCAACAAAATATTTCGGTATTTTTCCAAAAGGTAATAAAACGATCGATAATTTTTCAAGTTGAAGAAATTATCTTAAAGCGCCCAAAGACTGGCCAGTGCCGCCTGACATAAATACATTGTACTCTACTGTATTTCTAATAAATATGTGTTAACAAGAGTTACATGGATAACATAGGGAAGTAAAAAGTTAAAAAATCTGTGCCGACATGCAAAGACAATCACATCCTAGATTTGATTATATTGCAGTTTTAATGCTACAACTTGTAAGTAAATTGGCTTCCAACAATGATGTGTTGGTACAAATACTGATGTTATAACACCTTATTTCACCTGTCTAGGGGTCTCAAGAACGAGGATTGGATGCACTGAAGCAACGTCAGGATTTCCTGCCAGGGTGACAGTGATGGAGGAGCTAAAGCCAGGCTCAGTAGTGTGAGAGTGGCGGTTGAATAGGCCTGTCAAACGTAGGATGTAGGTGGGATGACTAGAGCTATCTGTGATGACTCACGCTGCCTCCACTCCTACCTTTTGGTCATGGTCGACTCTGATGTGCTGAGGTGTTCAACATGGAGCGATATAATAATGATTATGTTAAAAAAAGCGAGGTTTTCAATTAGCAATTGTTTGAAAAACTGATTTATGGATGGTAATTAAAAGATGCCAAGTTAGATGGCACTGATGAGGGGTGTGGCGCATTGAGTTTTTTAATTATGTGGAAAATTTGATATAATTCAGACAGAAATAGAGCCAATATTCATGCTCAGAGATGAAGCAGCTGTGATCATCATGTTAATCATATATAACCTTTTTATTTCCTTAAAAAGTGAGGCGCTCTATTACAATCAATATATACCTCCCAAAATGCGTGTGTTTAGTCCACAATTTCATCAAGTCATCATGTATGAATGAGCTAACGACGGAAAGGTTTAAAGCTTAAAATCTTATTTTCTTTTGCAAAAAAATAGAAATAGAAATTAAAGTGGCTTTGTATTAAAAAAGCGTAATCAGCGATACATCCGAAAAGGCCTGTTTGAGCCATATTTAAGATACGTGAGGCCACGTGTCAGCACTGACCCATTTTCTAATGTTTAACCTTCACTTACAAAGAATAAACCATGCGTATATTCACTGAGATGAGGAATTAATGACAAAGCTCAATATGAGAGTGGCAGTTAATAGTTTTCTAACAGACCTGAGAAAAGGAGAGAGAGAGACAGACCAAGAGACTGAGAGAGAGAGAGAGCGAGAGAGAGAGAGAGAGCAAGAGAGAGAGAGGGAGAGAGAGACTGTGGTGGGGCTCGGCCTTGTGTAGCAGGCCTTGCCTGGCCCTCAGCCCAACATTACAGCAGTATTCCCTCTCTGCTCCCTCCAAAAAAACGTTTCTCTCTGTGAAACACACAAAAGGCGGATCTAGAGTGTTAAACTACAGGTAGGAATGCACCAGATAAGAGATTAACTCGATTTCGTCGAAATTTCAAAGCCCATGCCACGTTTCTAACCAGTTTGCCTATATTTAGTTAAGCCTCCTCTCAATGGATGGTCATGTAGCCCTGGAGGAAACAACACCCAGGCACAATGTTTAAACACACAAATGTAGAGATCAGGTCAAACGATGCGACTTTCCGCATTCGTTTTATCTTCATCATTTTGACAAAAGAAATCCACTGCATGTGTGCATGCTCCACAAACAAAAGTATACATGCACACACACACTTACCTCCACACCCACACACACTCTCTCTGACTTACCCACTGAGACTTTGAAGCAACTGGCCCACACCAAAACGATCAGCTATCCAGGATAAAGCACAGAGATTTCCACTGTCCTGGACCCATCAGTAGCTGCACACAGTATGTCCAGATATCCTCTCTGTAGAGAAGGGCAGAGAAGGATCTTGGATTCAGTCACACAGCTCTGCACTCCCTGCAAGAAGTAGGCGGGCACACCAACGACAGACCCATTCAGAGTCCCAGAAAGTACCAGCCTCTGTGTCTGCCTCAGCGCCTTTTCTATATGTCTGTCTGTGCCTCTGCCTGGGATTTACCCCAATAATCTGTCCACTTTACCCCAAACCCATCCTTAAGCCTCGGGTAGCCTCCCCAACCTCAGCTAACTGCTTTCTAATATTTACAAACCAGCTCATCTTGCTCTCCCCTGTCTGCCACCTCCTAGTCTGAGACTGTCAGGGCCCGCCACAATGGAGAGGCCATGTGGGTTTCCCATGGAGTCGCGTGTTCCTCCCGTCTGGCAGTTAACAAGGCTTTGAATGAGGAATGTTAGCAAACAGAGCTGCTGAATGTCGGATGAATGCTAAGCCAGGCAGCCAGTCAGATCGCAGCACTGGCCCGGGCATATGAATAATGCAGAAGACTCGGCAGGGAGGAGAGGAGGCAAAGCTCCACCTCCCTGTGCCCGTTCCCAACTCCACCCACCCCTCCTTCTTTTCCCCGCTCGAAACTCAAATGCCTTCACGGGAGCAAGAGAGTAGAGAGAGGGGGGAAAGAGAGAATTCAAGATCTCTGCTGCTACTCACTCATGCAATTAAAAAGCAGCCCTGCAAGAGAATAGCAGTTAGACATGCACACACACCTAAATAGTGCCAATCAGTTTTTGAGGCATGCCACTTTTTCCTCTGTTGTTGGGATCTATCTCACTCATTTTTTTTAGTTTTTTGTGCCTTTTGTTTGGAATTGGCACCTGTCCCAGAAAAAGCCCCGTCGCTGCTCCGCCCTCCTGCTCCCCTTTCACTAGAGACTGCCCACGAGAGAGAGAGAGAGAGAGAGAGAGAGAGAGAGAGAGAGAGAGAGAGAAAGCGAGAGAGAGAGAGGGAGAGAGAGGGGACGTGAGGG
>VUQH01043088.1:9317-19342 GCA_015106775.1 Etroplus canarensis | reverse complement strand
AGATATCTATGATTAGAAATCAATGCATTGTAGAAACCATTTGGCATGATTTTCACTATTTGCAGCACTGTATCTTCATATAGATGGTGTTACTTGAAAAGTAGCACTGTACATGAGTTTAAACATAGTTTTATGTTGAACAATTGTTTTTGCAAAGTGGGGAAAACAAGTATTTAGACTTTTTACCTACATAAAAGTCATAATCCTAATTAAATACTGGGCAAATAGGGCAAAAGTTTGACCATTTAAAATATACTTAAAGCATCCAGAGTAAATGTGCTTAATATGCAGAATCATAAACATGACATTATTGGATTATATTGATTAATGAATCTGTATGTCAATTTAATGTTGCAGCTGGATATGGCTTTATTATTTACATACTACTATCTGTAATAAAACCAAAATGTATTTTAAAATCTGCAAAAAAAATAGGTTACAGAAGCTTTAAAATAATTGGTTTGGAGTACAACCTACAACATTTGTACTCAGAATATAGCGGAGTAGAAAGTAGCATAAGAAAAGATTATAAAGCACCTTTGGCTGCCACCTTGTACTTTCCCACAGCGAATGAATGTGCATGAGTAGTTCGTGTTTTTACACAGGCTATCCCTCCTGACACAACCCTCCCATGGTGGGAGGGGCTTGTGTTCCCACCTGTACTCTGTCCAGGGATGTTTCACTTGTAAGATAAATGTATAAACCACGACACTGCAGACACAGTAGCATAAGAAAAGATTTTATTTAAAAAATATTTTTTAAAAGTACATTATAACTGTACTTCAATAAAGTAATTTATTAAATGAATGACTGGTTAAATGACTGATTGTTTAAATGTAATTTACAGCCCATCACTTACCTGTCTTGTCAAGGCTTTTGTCTAAGGGTTATAGTCACTGTAAAATTAACAGTACCCTTGGCCAATCGGAATTAGTGAGAGGGACCACAGGAGCCATCATTTTCCAGGGGTGTTAGTACCACCTCCTGCTTCCTTTCTGGATGCACCCCTGCATGTATGTATCTGTTTGTGGGTTCATGAATACAGTGTACATGATGTTGGAAGGTAGCGACCAATGACTTGTCAAAAACATATTTTTTACCTGTGTATTTCTGGAACTTTTTGGTACCAACAAGTCTGTAACTCAGAAAGTTCTTTAGGAGAAATAGCCTTAATCAAATCTGTCTAGATGAAACGATAAATCTGCTTCCCTCAGAATTTATCTAAAGCCCTAAAGATCTTCCAATATACTGACACATGAACAAAATACATATCTTCACACATACCTGCCTTGATTCACAGTTCGGGTTCGGGAGATAGACAAGTGAGTTAGTACTGCCTCTACCTTCATCACCTTCTGAGTCTCATTTTGTTGACATGCAAGACTGTAGACGTGGAAGAAGGGAGAGAAAATGAAAAGAGTGACAAGGTAGGTTGGAGAGAGGGAAAGAAGTGTTAGCTGACACAGCTGGCATTTTGATTGGTGTCGATGGACATCTCTACAGCGAATACTAATTGAAAAATCTTTTATTTGATTTCTAATAAAATCTGTGTTTAGTTGTGCAAGTGTCATTTGTGTTGACATCCACCCTCCACCTGCTGTGATATCTGCACCACCCCCCTGTGATGTGAAGCTAAATGGACAGTAAGCTTATCAGTTTTGCCTTTAAGTAGAGAGAATCAGGCAGAAAAAAATGCTGAACTATTTCCATATAAATCAGCAGTAATATCATATCATCTCAGTCTCTCAATCTATATGAACAGTTGGTAGTTTCCACTTTATTGGCTTCTATTAGGAAGCATATTTAATAAATTCTGTTATATTTTTTGTGTATGTGTGAAATGTGTGAGCATATGGCTAATATTTTCAGTGCATCTGAAGTCATTTTCAAGTAGAGCTTGAAGGAATCTTTTAACTATGTGTGTGCTTGCATATATGCCTTGTATTTACATAGGTGTATGAAAGCAAGAGCCAGTTTGCGAGACTGGGAAATTGGATGAGAATAGTAGCACCTTCCTCCCAGCAATGCCCTTAATTAGCTGGATTAGACTACAGGAGATAACAGCACTGCCTCAGAGAGCCTTTGTACCAACATTAGCCTTGACAAAGCTCTGAACTGCTGCTAAACATATTTTTTATGACAGAGAGAGAGGAGAGAGCAACAAAGGAAATAAGGAAAGGAGTGGAAAGGTGAAAGTTGTGAGTGTTGGGGGGCATGGTGTTACATAAATAGTGCATTTAAAATGTATATCACTTATATGTTTTTTGTTGGGGTTGTGGGGGTGGGAAGCTTGAAGGTTAAGGCTGAGAAAATCAGGGAATGAAAAAGCACACACTGATGACTAAATCCAATGCAAGCCCTCGCTGGCCTTACAATCTAAAATCGGCATCTGGATTAGGGATCAGTGGATATTTAGCCATGAGAAAAATGAGAAAGATTGAGAGAGTGGAGGGATAAGGACACAGAGGGTGAAAGTGTGGGACAGAGGGAAAGTGAGTGTGTGATAGAGAGAGACAGACAGAAAGAGAGATGGTGGTAGACCAACAGTGATGCAGTGAAGACTGATGCTCTTTTGGCTGCATTGCCCTGCTGTTATGTAGGAGTAAATGTAGATATATGTTGGTCCTCTTTATGAATGTTCTCAGCAGAGAACATCCAGTTTATTTACCTTGCAAAAATGGATCCTAATAAGACTTTTGATCCAGAGAAATGTATCACCAATAGATGTGGCTCATAAGGGCTGTTGCTACTGTAGCACTGTCTTACTAGTTAATGGACTATTTGTTAAACTAAGGAAATTGAGACAGTGGACTTGGCATTGTGTGATTAAAGGTACTTAGCTTAAACCCTGCCAAAATTAACAATGTTTAAAAAAACAGCAGCTATAACTTTATGCCCAAAACATCTATGTATAAAGTTGAAGAGCTATCAAGTGATGTTAAAATTGGGCTGGGAACCAAGCTTTTCCTAAATAGATGAAGAGGAAATACTGATGGAGACATATGGATGCCTGACTGCAGCGCACTCATTAACAAACTGTCCCACCAAGGCCTGTGGGTCATTGTTCGATGACGCCATCAGGACCACATCATCTGCAGACAGCAGAGATGAGCTCCTGTGCCCACCGAGCATGACACCCTCTATTCCCTGGGTGCGCCTAGAAATCTTGTCCATAAAAATTATGAACAGCATCGGTGGCAAAAGACAGCGCTGGTGGAGTCCAACTCTCAGTGGGAACGAGTTCGCCTGGTTGTTGGCAATACAAACCAAACTCTTGCAATGGTAGAGACTGGATTGCTTGTAACAATGAGCCCAATACTCCATACTCCGGGAGCACCCCTCACGAGAAACCATGAGGGACATGGTTGAATGCCTTCTCCAAGTCCAAAAAACACATGTAGACTGGTTGGGCAAACTCCCACACACACCTTCAAGGATCCTTGAGAGGGTAAAGAGCTGGTCCGATGTGTCACGACCAGGACGAAAACCGCATTATTGCGCCTGAATCCGAGGTTCGCCCAATGGACAGACTCTTCTCAGTAGCTTGGCATAGATCTTCCCAGGAAGGTTGAGGAGTGTGATCCCCCTATGATTGGAAAACACCCTCTTGTCCCCCTTCTTGAAGAATGGAACAACCACCCCGTTTTTCCATGCCAGAGGTACTGTCCCAAACTTCCACGCATCGTTGCAGACGTGTCAACCAGGACAACCCTACTACATCCAGACCCTTGAGGTATTTGGAGCAATTCTCATGAACACCCGGGGCCCTGCCACTGAAGAGATTTTTTTAACAATTTCTGCAACTTCAACCCCAGTGATGGGCGAGTCACCTCCCCCTCAGGCTCTGCTTCTGCTATGGAAGACGTGTCAGAGGGATTGAGAGATCCTCAAAGTATTCCTTTCACCACCTGACAATACCCTCACTTGAGGTCAGCAGCTCACCATCCACACTGCACACAGTGTGAACAGGAAGTTGCTTTTCCCTTCTGAGTCGCCAAAATCTCTTCAAGGCCAACCATAGTCTTGGTCCATAGTCTCACCAACCTCCTCCCACACCCGAGTTTTTGCCTCAGCAACCACCCAAGTGGCACTCCGCTTGGCCTGCTGGTACAACTCAGCTGCTTCAGGAGTCCCACAAGCTAATCAAGCTTGGTAAGACTCTTTCTTAAGCTCGATGGTCCCAATCACCTCTGGTGTCCTCCATTTGGTTCGGAGACTGCCACCTTGAGAGGCACCGACAATCTTACGGCCACAGCTGTGAGCAGCTGCTTCAGCAATGGAGGTGGAGAACATGGCCCATTCGGACCCCATGTCTCCAGTCTCCCTCGGAATGTGGTTGAAGTTTTTCTGGAGGTAGGAGTTAAAGACCTTACAATAAAATCGATCATTGACCTTGGTGCCAAGTGCACATTTAGGATGCCCTTATGTTTGAACATGGTATTTGTTATGGACAAACGTTAATTAGCACAGACGTCCAATAACTGAAAATCACTTGGGTTAAGACCAGGTAGGACATTCCTCCCAATCAAACCCCTCTGGGTTTCACTGTCATTGCCCACATGTGCATTGAAGTCCCCCAGTAAGACAATAGAGTCTCCAAGAGGAGCACTTTCCAGGACACCAGGCAGACTCCAAAAAGAGTGGGTACTCTGAAACATGATTTGGCGCCTAGGCACAAATGATGGTCAGGACGCCATTTCCCAACCTGAAGGCACAAGGAAACGACCCTTTCATCCAACGGGGGAAAACCCCAACATAGAGGAGGCCAGGCAGGGGGATGCAAGAATGCACACCCCTGCCAGCCTCCGCACGCCCAGGACAACTCCAGAAAAGGCCATGGTCCAACCCCGTCTCCAGGAGTATGGTTCCAGAATCCGAGCAGTAGGTTGAGGTGAGCCCAACTGTTTCTAGTCGGTATCTCTCAACCTCATGCACCAGCTCAAGCTCCTTCCCCCAACAGACAGGTGAAGTTTCATGTTCCAAGAGCCAGTTTAGCGATCTATGGAGGGGAAGTTTGATTTTTCCATAAAATTATTGTTTAATTTTAAAACAGGATGCCTATTACTTTTGATATGCAGTCTAAATCAAATTTGCACATCGACTAAACCTACATTTGAATTTCATTTTTAGGTTTGTTCTTTATTTGTTCTCAGAATGTTGAACTGCACCAGGACTGCAGCTGAAAGAATAAAAACTAAAACTGACTTACGCATAGCTAAACAATAATTTAATGGAATAAAAATCGTAATCTGTCAGATTCTCTTACGTCTTAATGACAAAGCTGTAGTACTCTGTTGACTTACACAATGCCAACTTTTCTTACTGGCTTCAAGTAGGCTAAACTTTATTATTATATTATTGGTTTTGCAGTGCTTATAGTACACACATTCATACAGAGTTTTCAATACAGTAGTTCTATACAGCGCTTTGCTTATTACAGACACTCAGCGCTATCTGCAGCAGTTGTTTTGATTTCAGGCTTTGTTCTGTGTGTAACCACTTCATATTTTTCTCATACCTTAATTTTACTTTCCTTTGAAAAGTCAGTCACTCTGCTGCCAGGATACTTATCTGTGTTTGTGATTGGTCAGATGCTGCCAATGCTGCCCCGTTGGATTGAGAAATTTTGGGTTAACCTGTTGTTATTGATGACCACCTTAATGTGACTCCTTATCCTGATCACCAGTGTTAGTTCAAGTGAAGCCAGAAAATGTAAAGAGATCCTTGTTACAGTAAACTGGCTTTGTAGTACAGGCTTCAGTGCTAACAGAGAGAGACAGACATATATTCACCATTATATCCACGCCAATTTAGAATTACCAATTAACTTGGCAACCCTTACTTTATACTGTTGGAGAACATGCAAACTCCACACAGTAAGACCCCAACCAACCAAGAAAGCTGCACCATGACAACTGCACTAAAACTTTCTGGTAAAACACTGTTCCCTGGTGGTGAAAATTATAATGAAATTTTGAAATTTGTGTTTACAGATACTAATCACATAAGGGATAACAAAATTTTGGTCCCTGTTAGAGTAAAAAAGGAGGCTATGAAAGGTATGTTTAAAGGTAGGCCTGCTTTGTGACAAGTTGCAACTAATGACAGTAAGAAAGGTGTTGAATGACTGTTTTCTATAGTCATTTGTTGCTACCATATGAGCATGCAGTGTCCCTGGGTTTCTTAATCAAACTCACTCCTTGCTCATCTCATCCAGTTTGAAAACACCAAGATGGCAACAACAAAAACACTCAGCTTAAGGCTTCACACTGAAAACTGGCTGTAGTCTGTTTGGCAGGATTTCAGAGAGGGACCAACCAATGCATGATGTCACAATGACTATGTCTGTTGTTTCTAAATTTTTATTCAAAAGTTTATCAAAAATATTTTTTCTTAATTTATCATATTTTTCCACTCACTGAAATACTAAAACATGTTTGAAAAGCTTTTACAACAAGTGCTTTCCATCTCACAATAGTGATTTTTGTTATCTTTGACTTGATCTTGGGCATTGAGGCAGTGTTTACCAGAGAAGAGTATCAGTCAAATGTTTCCAGATTAACAAAAGTTCTCACCTGTTAAACTTTGCCTAAACACATGAACTATGCTTCGAAAAAGTTACATTGAATTATAAGATGGAGCTGCCAGGCAGGAGGAGAAGAGGAAGACCACAAAGAAGGTTCATGGATATAGTGAAGGAGGACATGCAGAGGGTTGGTGTTAGGAAAGAGGGTGCAAGGGATAGGGTGAGATGGCGACCCTTAATGGGAGCGGCTGAAAGAAGAAGACAAATCCTGCCAAAAAGACTACAGCCAGCTTTCAATAGGCCTACATAATTCCATGTATTGAGATTTGTTAGTGATTCACAAAGGGCATGGTGCATTTTAACTGGACGTTAAATTCTGTCATTACTTTTAATATGCCCTCTATAAAACTACCAGATATGAGTGACAGAAAGCTGCCAATATGAAGTAGGAGAAACTGTTCTGACATTTGGGCTGACTGACCAATGCAAAAGTGCTTGGATTCATAAGCCAATACTTTAATAGCATGCATGACCTATTATCAGATTGTTCTTGTAACACAGAAATCGCGGCTCCTCTGACCATGGGTGTAGGAGGTTTTCACAGTTTTTGCAAAGGCTATCTGAGCTCCAGTGCTCCAGGCTTGAGGGTAAAGTTGTAATGGGCAGGGAGGAGGTGGATATTCACCGCCTCCATCATGAGTCAGGACTGACTCAAATGCACTGGCCTACTCCCTACAGCTCGCAGCTCTTGTTCATAAACCACCTCTCTCGCTCTTTATCTGTCTCTCTGTCTCTGTCTCTCTCTCTCTCCCCTGTCTTATGCTCACTCTCACTATTTCTTCATTTCTTTCTTCCTTTCCCCTTGGATGATGCTTAACTCCCACTCAGCAGCATCTGTATGCAGAACAGTCTCTTTGTGCACATGCAGTTCCATATACATGTGGGTGAGGTAGCTATTATTAAAACATAGTTGACACTTTGTACAGCGAACACTTCTCTTCATATGCTTAATAAAAAAGTTCCGACACCTTCTTATCTATGAATGACAAATGACCTTCCAGGGATAAAGGTTTTCACTCCTGATTGTTATGCATCCTGTAATGCCTCTGTGTATAGCTTTTAGATTTTAACCCTACTTCCTGCAGACGTTACTAATGCAATACCTCATTTCATCAGGTAAATTGGTACACATGCTGCTTACATCAAAGTTAATAATCCCCTATATCTGAAGGCTTGATGTGTAAATGTGAAACTGTTATTGCAAAGGAGTGGACTCAAATGCAAGTGTTAAGACCCGACACATAAAGTACAGTATAAAATGGAGACTGACAATTATTAGAATCACTGGTTTTATTTTAATTACTAAACAATCCAAGTTTAAAAATTACACATTACAGGTGAAGGTCTCAATGTCATGCTGTTGTAACATAAACAGGTGCTTGTCTGGAATTTAGAACACATAGGTAGGCAGAAATCTAAAAACTGGCAGTGGTCATTCACAGAAAACAGCGAGACGAACAATCTAGACAAAGTAAAAGGTCAAGAACAGATCAAAAGTAACACCAGGAGAAAGCTTGACTAGCAAAATGGTGTAGCAAAGAACACAGGGAAGTGGGGGAGTATGTATACTAGGGGGAGTAATTAGCACTCTTCTTTGTAGTACACTTCCTGGAAATAACTTGAACCAAGACATAAAAATCCAATATACTATTGAGCAAGATGGCCAGACTGCCTTTGCGTTGGCTGGTGGTGGTTATCAACTTTCTCAGTTAACCCAGGCTTTCTGCTTTAAGCTCTGTGCACAGTCACATAAAGGGGGTGTTAGTAGTCATTTATCCTTTCTTTTGCACAAAATCTATCAATTGAGTGCTGCCTACTTTAGTCACAGACATTATCAGATGAAACTGAAAGAGAGCTGCTGCAAATAGACACAAAAAGAGTGTAATGCTGCTGAAATTTGTGATCATTGCAAGCATCCCAAGTGGTAAAATAAATATATGAACTGAAGCTAACTCGCTCAGTGCTGCTTGTTGCAGCTGCTTATTAGAGCTTAGAAGTATTAAATTTGATAAACATTACAGGATATTATGTTTTGAGGTCTGAATCTGTCCCATAACCTAATGAAGGAGATGTGGAAATCACTTTGGTTTATGTCCAGATCAAGATGAAATTTGTTTTATTGATCAAATAAGTATTCTTGCTGATAAATAATTTACAAATCCAACTGATTAATTTTCTAATCTGTGTTCTTGAAGCTGCACTTCCAGCAGAGTCACACAGACCTAACAGCAGATTAGGACTAAGTATAAAAAACATTTATACATCATCTGCATCGCCAACTTAATGTATGCTAATTCCGATGACATCTGACACATACAGTATATGCTGCTGTACTTTAATGTCTTATTAAGGCACAATTTCAGAGTTTGCATTTATAAAATGTATTCTTCAGCAGAGAATATATATATATATATATATACAGATAAATAACTTAAATTATACTATAAAAAAAGTATCAGTGAAAACATGGCACTTCCAGTCAATTTTAAACCAAAAGTCTAATAATAACTTGCTCTGCATCAAGTTATGTGTTCAGTATAAGTTACTGTGGGCATCTAGACAGGTAAAAAGAGAGCCATCTTCATGACACTAAAAACTCTGACTTTAAGCTAGACATAGTTCACTAACCCATTCATGTTGCTTTGTAGTACATCCCTCAGGACAGTTACTATGATTTGTTTCTTCTATAATGGTCATATGCATGTGCTTATAGTGCTTCCACTGTCTGCATTGTCTTCGTTCCATATTCCAACCTGGCATCCACACAATGTGTGATAAACCCAATAGATGTGTCAGAGTGAGACACATTTTGCCAGTGAATATTAATTAGCTGTTGTGTCTTGGTCTGATTGTTTGTGGTGATAGTCTGCCAAGAGACACAGTTGTCTGTTTGCTCATCCCATTCTGCATGCATCATTTACTTTGATTTTTGTTTCCCTCAATCAACTATATTTCATTGCAATCATTGAAAATTAAATTGGTATGGGGGAAGCATTAAACAAAATGAAAACCAAATCATTTTGGTGTTTTGTGCCAGAGGTATTACATCTGTAATGGAGATACTGTGTGCAAGGTTCATTAGAATACAAATAGACATGACCCACATTGCCAAACACCAGAGCATTCAGAAGTAAATCTGGTACACATTAGGCCTGAATACTGGCTCGTCTTGGTGCTTCTCTATCAGTGACTCACGCAAAGTCATGATGCGGGAAAGAGAGTGGGCATGTGTGTTATTAAAATGCATGTGCACACTCATATGCATGTATTTTAATGTTGAGGGGATACATGTGCATGGATTTAAAAAAGGTGAAAGAGAGTGCAAAAAGACTCATGGGTATATGCAATCATGTGTGTAAGAAAGAGTCAAAGGGCGTGAGATGGCTCAGTGCAACTGAGAATGCTTTGGTGGTGAAGCAAACTTAATCTGAGGATTTTG
>VUQH01043083.1:58781-84969 GCA_015106775.1 Etroplus canarensis | reverse complement strand
GTGAAGCGCCTTGAGGCGACTTTTGTTGTAAATTGGCGCTGTATAAATAAAATTGAATTGAATTGAATTAAGTTACTTGGCAACAGGCCAGCAATGGAGTGGGTATCAAAAGAGCACTTTGGAGAGGCAGAGTCTCTCAGCATAGGTTCAGCCTCTACAAATTGTGGAACAATTTCAGAATAAAATAAAATTGCAACGGCTTAGAATATTCCGTCATCTACAGTGCAAAAAAATTCTGAGAATCTGGAGACATCGCTGTACACAAGGGACATGGCAGAAAGCCAATATAGGATGCTGGTAGTCTTTAGGGCTTCAGGCGGCACTGCATTGCAAACAAGCACGATTCGATCATGGAAATCACTACATGGGTCAGGAACACTTCCAGAAATCATTATCTGTCAACACAGTTGGCTGTGCCATCCACAAATGCAGGTTAAAGCTCTGTCACACAAAGAAGAAGCTACATGTAAAGACGATCCATAAATGCTGCTGTCTTCTCTGGGCCAAAGCTTATTTAAAGTGGACTGAGGCAAAGTGGAAAACTGTTCTCTTGTGGTCAGATGAATCAGCATTTGAAATTCTTTCTGGAAATCATGGACACAGCATCCTCCAGACTAAAGAAGAGAGGGACCATCTGGCCTGTTCTCAGCACGCAGTTCAAAAGCCTGCATCTCTGAAGATATGGGGTGCATTAGCACCTACACTACTGGCAGCTTGCACATCTGTAAAGGCGTCATCAATGCTGAAATTTATATACAGATTTTAGAGCAACATATGCTCCTCTCTTGATGACATCTTTTTCAGTGAAGACCTTGCATAGTTCAGCAAGGCAACACTAAATCACATACTGCAGTTATTACAACAGTATGGCTTCAGAGCAGAAGTGTCTGGGTGCTGGACTGGCCTGCCTGCAGTCCAGACTTTTAACTACCTGAAAACCTTTGGTTCATAATTAAATGCAAAATACCACAAAGAAGACCCAGAGCTGTTGAGCAGCTGGAATCCTACATCAGACAAGAATGGGACAACATTCCTCTCCTAAAAGTCCAGCATCTGGTCTCCTCAGTTTCCAGATGTTTACAGACTGTTGTTAAAAGCAGAAGGGATGCTACGCAATGGTAAACATGGGCCTGTCCAGGCTTTTTTGAGACATGTTGCTGACATCAGCTGTTATTTTTCATTAAATAGTAAAATATCTCACTTTCAACATTTCATGTGTTTTCTATGTTGTTTTGTGAATAAAATATTCATTTATGAGATTTGCAAATTGTTGCATTGTGTTTGTATTCATATTTTATGCAGCATCCCAACCTTTTTTAGAATTAGGGTTGTAATTCAAAGTACAAGTAAAGGTTTCTGGTAATGTTTAAAACACACATCAGAATGAAAATAAAACTCACTCTGTACTTGTGTAATTTACTTCAGTTTGCTGTACATCTGGGTTTGGCCAGAGGCTCCAGCATCTTGATTTTGGAGCAAACAGGGAAGAACAGTGGCTACAGAGATCGAGATGTGTGTGGCTTCTGTCCTAAGGGTCACTCCTGCATCGATGGGGGGCCACAGAAGCTGGAATCTGTCATTGACATGAGGGCTGTCTCCAAGCACTTCAGACAAGCTGGGATAGATGTGATTTATTCAAGAGATGCTGGCAGGTAGACATCTGCTCTCGCACTGTTTTAACAGACACTCAAGAATGTGAGATAAAGGCTTCTGTCTTCTGTTTAGGTACCTGTGTGATTTTGCGTATTACTGCTCACTGTATCATGGTCAGAGGAGAGCAGCCCTCATCCATGTACCCTCATGTGGCAGCCTGGCCTCAGCTGACAGACTGGTTCCCCTGCTGCAGGCCCTCATTCAGGCCATGCTCGAACAGCTGGAGGGGCCCTCAGAAACAGGAGCGCTCCTTTCTCTGTGAGGTAGATCTTCATCGATGTAGTAGATACTTAACACCACACAAGCAAACCACATATATATACAGGGTGTGATTAAGACATGTTGACCTAAAGGAAATTAAATGAAGTGAACATTCATAGTTCTCATTCATTTATTTATTCAAAATTTCAGCAAAAAAAAAAGAAAATACAAGAAATTCTCAGATACATATTTGGAGACGGTGCTTTAAAAACTACACCATCTCAGCTATAGATGTGAAAAAACTTTGAGGCCTCAGATACAGAGCTTAAAAGAAGACAGTCTAGTGATTTTTTTATTATTTCTTTCCCCAATCAAGTAATGAACACACAGATTTTGTGAAAGCATCATCATAAAATAACAGAAGACCAAGGCCCCCTCAGAAGGTATAGGAATGCAAATCATTAAAAACAGAGGCGCGATGATGATGAACCTCAAACTTATTATTGCAGTTTGAATGCACTGATGCATCCTCCATAAACCTGACATTTGCATGAACATTCTGAGGAACTGAAATGATGAAGATGACTAAACTGTAGTGTATATTTATGCTGTTAAGCCTACGGTAATGAAAAAACTATAGCATGTAGCTGTAAACTATCATATTTTCTAACCATAATTACTCTTCACCATGACTACCCGTAATCTACGCAACATCCCTGTTCTATTTATGTTCACGTGCTTATTGTAAATGCTGTAGCTTTGACAGGTTTGTAATCTAATGGTAACTACTTATTCAATAGTTATTCACCTCAGAACAGGTCAGTGTCTATTCTCAGAACTGGAAAGCTGAAATATATCATGATACATCCAAAACCAAGAAACAAAAATGCACAGATATGTTTAGTAACTACTCAAGCTCTTTGCTTGTCAGTGGTGATTTATATACCATTGTGATATTAAGCAGCAGTCGGGACTGTATTTCTTTTTTTACCTTAAATCACACATAAATATGATTTAGAAGAACTTTATATGAGCACCGGAATTTCACATTGGTTGCCTATTCACGATCCTGTTTTTATTGCTTTTGGATATTCATATTCATGCAAATTTTCCAATCATTTTATGGTCCCCGTCCACCAGCCCTTGCACTGAGATAATGCTCTCTAAGTAGCCAGTTAAAAGTAGCATTGAGGTTTTCTGAGATGTTTTGAGATGCAAAAGCTACTTTGCCACCTTTCACGCTCATTCTTTTTTTTGGTGACAAAATAAGATCCACTGAGGTGACTGAACCAGCAGCATTATTGTAAGTAGCAGTACAACAGGCCAGAAGAAGGCATTTAATTTTTACTTCTGATAGAGCAAAATGACTGAAAATGGTTATTAAGAGTCACACTGATTGTAGTGAAAGTGTACACTAGAGCCAGACTGTCATGGCATTCAGCAGGCTGACTTGGACAGGGGGGGAAAGATGACATACACATAACCACAAAGAGTTTACAGGGGTAAAAATGTTTGTTCCTGCTACTTTGATTCCAACTTTGAAATCAGTCATTTAGAAGTTCCTACAGTAGTTTTAAATATGTAGGAGGTGAAGCCACTGTTTTCTCTATTTTGTTACATTCACAGTATTGATCCATTGACTGAATGTGTTTTTGAAAAAGTTAACGCTTTCTGTTCATTTGGAATAAAGTTGTGAGAAGTGAAATTGCGCCGTATTCCTGCAGCATCACAGGCTGCAGGTCAGACGGTTTTGTTGGAGGTGAATAAAACATTTCCCTTTTTTTATATTCCCCATGTTATGTTTTTCGGCCTTATATAAAAGTATTTTTGAAGAGAAAATTAAAGTGTTCGTCTTTTGAGGATTTAAGGTTGTCAGAATATATTTGGAGATGGAATGTCTGATGTTGAGTCCTGGCCTCCTATCTTATCATATGCTGCACCTGCTCCAAGCCTAATAACACTGATAACTATCCAGTCAAAATACAGTGTAGGTTGACATCCTCACATAAATAACTTTTTACATTTTACACTGAGCGCAAAACCACACTGTACTAAAGGCTGCTATTAAAGTTCAGCAACACACGGTGCTTTTCTTTCCGATCTCAAAGGAATGGCCAGAAATGGCTGGTTTGAACTTAGAATACATCCATTCCATCTCCTGTCTTAATCCGCTTTGTGAGGTTTATCTAGATCCCTGTGGGTTTTTATCCAGGTGAGGTTTTCGTAGAAATTGATGAGAGAGTGAGATGTATTTTTGTTTTCCATACGCATAAATATATTCAAAAAGAGTGAGGTAGATATATGATTAAAGGGAAAAAAAAAATTTAAGTCCCCCAGTCATGACACCAAAGAAAATGCATACAAAAAAATCCAACTTTATACTGAATCATGGGGCATTTATACAGTGATTTAAACTGATATCACAAAGGAAAATAAAAAATAAATAAATAACACTCCTAAAGAAAAAAAACATAAAAAAGGGGGAAATCACCAGGCAACATGAGGAGAAATCCTTCAAAACACTCAATTCAGCCATTTTAAGACCTTTTCCATTCATGAAATTTAAATGTGTTCCCTTCCCTGGACTTTAACCCATCCTTTTATTTGGTTTTTAGAAGCAGTAATTATGATGATAAACAATAACTGTTAAAAAGGGACAATTAGCAGAAGTGGCACTGTGCTTGAGGAGGGTGCAGAACTTAAATGGTTAAAAGATGGTTGGCATAATTAAGGCAGGCGAGACAACCTAATTAGCCCTATTTACTCAAAAAGAGGCAGGTAATGGATGGGTTAAAATACCAGATCTGGTAAATATCTTGTACACTGAAACTAAATCGTTGACTTCAAAAGGAGGCACCGGGGAAATGGGTAAAGTTTGCTTTAGAAGAAAGTGGAAGGCGAGAAGGGCACTATTTAACGTTAAAAAACATGATGAGGGTAGGAAAGGAGGGTGACAAGGTGAGGCAAGTACAAGATGATTATGAGAATGTGTGGAGAAAGCAAAGCCTTTACTTTGACCTGAGATTGAGTTGCACCTAGTGGGCAATGCCAGGTGCAGTGCTAGACAACAAATACAAAAAAGGGTGCAGAAAGTTCACACTCCGCTTACACATCGAGCTAAGGTGTCCATTCCAAATAATAATAATAATAATGTTAATAATAATAGTAATAATAATAATATAGACATCCACAAAACAAATACAGAAGGAAACATTTCATAAAAGAAAAGGCAATTAACAAAATGTTGTGTTACAGAAAACCTTTTGGGGTAACTTTTTGTCATTTTATTTTGTATTTTTCTAGACAGAGTTCGAGGATATTAGAAATGGACTGTAGTGGAGACCATAAAATACCAAACCTGAAAGATTTCTTTAGATATAACATCCAAAAGAGAAAAAGAATAAAATAGCAGCTTTGTTCTGTACAGACATAGAGGCAAACATTTTTAACCATAAAAAGGTTTTTAAAAAGTGACAAAACCAATGAGTGTATAAAAATGATCCTGCAGTCAAAAATACAACTGTAAGACCTTTATATGTGTTTGAAATGTAGATAAACTATGGACTACTCTAAAAGAGACCTCCTGTGACTTAAAAATTGTCTCTAGGCTACTAAAAACTGATCCAACAGCTTCTCATGTTATGTCTCAGGTTTGCTGTGTTGTATTTGGTGCCATTTACTTTGAACAACAGTACTGGTGAGTGATGATCACCTCTCACATGAAATGCACAATTAAAAATGTCAGAAAAAGATTAGAAACAGTCAAAGTGGAGCCAGAGCCATAATCCTAGAGTACGAAGTTCAGCAATTTGCAGTGTGACGCTTCTGATGACAAAGATAAACCGAGGCTGTGATTCAGAGTTTGCTGACTCAAGTCACATGTGTACTTCCCTCAGATGTTTGAAAGATGAAAGTGATGAAGGGCATGTAGGTGGTGAAACAAAGTGTTGACTGGCCTATCAGCAATACAGGCATGATGGCTTTTCAGATGTAATAATATGAAAATAAAAGAACTGCAATGATTTTTTTCATTTTCTATCAATTTGCTGATTGGTATGCAAATTGTCAGAAAATTGTGAAAAATGTCTTAGTCAGTCAGCCCTCAGGTGGAACCAGTAAAACCTGGGTATGTTTGCTTTAAAAATAGCAAATAATTGATAATCAATTGTGAAGGCAGCAAACTCCTACACACAGCTGCTCCAGGACCAGTTAAAGACAAGCATAAAGTCTGAAAACAGCCAAACAGTCTTGGTGTTGTTGTCCACATTGACTTAACTCTGAACCACAACCTTTATCAAGAAGGGACACCTTTGAGAAACTCAAGAAAAAGCATGATTTGGCAATAGTTTGGCAGAAAATAGACCCTCCTCTACCATTTTGACCTACACAGGCTAAGATCCCATAGAAACATCAATAGTAAGATGAAACAATGTTCTTAGTCCAACGTTTCCAATTGAGACATCCTCACACAACATGAGCCAGTCTGCTCATGGAAAGACAGTCATTTCAATGGAAAGTAATTTGTGAAATGGAGCTATACCATATTATGGAGAGAATCATGTGTTTGTATAAATACACACTGAAATATCTATCATGTCATCTCTGAAATCATCAGGGAAAAGTGCTCTTCTGTTGGTTTTGCTGGCAGATATGCTAAAAAAAAACATTTTCTTAAAGTTCATGTGTAAATCTGTAAGTCAGGATACATGCCTGTATTGTTTTCCTTCTTGAAGAACTTGTACAAAACAAAGACTCAAATACAGGCCACGCAGGATGGAGTTCCCCAGTGTTGAGCTTGAACCACCAAACTTCAACTGCTCTGTGCTATTTTTTAGTTTTTTGAGTTTGTTTGACCTTAAGAGAGTGGAGAGACCATCTACTGGCGCACAGTAGAAGAAGTAATTTCTTACCTCATCCATCCCTCTTTTTGAGATAGATGAGAGGTTTGTGTTACCCTGTATAAAAGGGGGAAGAGGAGGGGCTAGTCTGATATCAGCAGGCTGATGACTGGGGCAATGGTAACGCCCGTTCGTTCTTTCTGCCCCCATTCATGTGTGCATAGGGTTGCATCTCATCGAAGTTGGGCCGCAGCACTACCACAGGCCCGTTGGCCAAAACATGTCCTGAGTGCTTTTCCAAGGCTTGTCCTGGAGACGCCAAGGCTGAGGCAACTGGGCCAGGGGGAGAGTTAGACAAATGTCCCAGTAATGGAGTACTTGGGCCTTGCATGGGGGATAACTGCTGGATAGAAGGAGGGGACATGCCTCCTGAACACCCAGACGAGGAAACAACAGCAGCCGATGGCTGCCTTGCGGATGAAGGGTCCAGTGGAATGTTCTCCATGTTTTCTACCTCCATGTCCAGCTCCTCTGTGTCCGGTGGTTTGTTCTCCTCACTGTAGAAGAAGCTCACTTCTCTGAAGGGAGGATCTAGTTCATCTTTAATGCTGCTGATGATCTCCAAGAAGGACGGACGCATCTTAGGGTTATACTGCCAGCACATTCGCATCAGTTCAAACCTGAAAGATGAATGGTAAAAGATTGATCACTTTGGTGCTTTTGTGAAAACTGAGGTCCAGATCTGTTTTCTTCCAATTACTGCATACATGTTTCTTACATACTGGTTTGATCTGAAAAAACTGAAACTCCCCAAACTGAAACTGAACTGTGGATTTTGTTCTTTATCTCTGAACATAGGCATGGTGGAAGGGGGAAACTTTACATCCAGTATGGATAGGAGGAATAAATACAGCATGTGGCCTAGTAAGTACTAAGTGAAGAGTAAAGCGTGGCATTTATGTTTATAACCAGCAGGTGGCAGGAGAAACTGAAACTCAAACCCCTTTAATTGCTTTCTGGCACTAAAATTCAGTTCATTACATTGATGTTGAAGAAAAAACTGAGATATCATAATTGAAAATCTAAACTGCAGTGTGAAACACAAAGCATACAGACACTTAGCTTTTATGCTTAACATTTTTTTTTCTAAAAAATTAATAATACCCATCCTTATCCCCACTAATTTCATGCAGGTTTGCTGGCAGGTAAACATACCATTTCTTTTAACATTGTCCTGTAAAATGGTATTAATAAAGCTCAGTAAAATTGTGGCCAAAAGTCTAAATACATACACATGGAATCCTAACTTGCTGCAAGCTACAAGACTTTTAGTGGCAAAAGATCCACAAACTATTTTTATGCAAGTTCCATTGTTTTGAAATTTGGGTGTTTTTTTTGTTTTGTTTACTACATTACTACATATACAGTAAGATCAGAAATGTAGCATGTACTCAGCAGAACAGTAAATCATACTTAAGGTTACTGTGCCAGGCCAGCAACCAAGCTTTGGGAATGTCAAAACAACATCATAAAAGGGAGAATTATTACAGTTTTGTGTGGTGCTGCACCGCACACCACAACTCCAATTATACACAAACAAGCTTAGAATACTCTCTAAGGCCCGCTGACATAAACACCTCGGCCATCTCTGCTCCGTTCTTGCTGTTCCCTCTCTCTTGTTTTTCCTAGTGGTCTCTTTGCCGTCTAGAATAACCTCTACAGCTGGTGCCAGCTCCTCTCCACGCAGAGGAATTATGGGTAGAGCTTTCTTAAGCACGCGCCTTGCTTCATGCTCTGAAGCAGCAGGGGGTGGCTCAGACTTGTTTTGTACAAGTGCAGGAAGTGTCTGAAAGTTAACGTTCAAACATTCAAACTCAGACCTCCCATGAAAAGACATGTAATGCTTGAGCCGACACACCAGAGTAACCTGTCCGCTGAAAACTTCCACCACCGTCTGCTGCTGTGGATGAGGCTTGTTGAAGCAAATTTAGAAAACAAACAAAACAAATCCTGACTTGTTACCAGCTTCCTGTCAGTCATGACATACGGCGTATGCTTTTGATTAGGCTAAAGTGACTTACATTTGACTCATCAGTAACATATACATGAGCTGTATATGCTCATGTATGTGTTACTGTGTAAACTTCACCTGCACCTCATCTTTGTTACACTTTATGTGGTGCTTCTTATGTGTTTTTTTGTGTGTTACATTTTGAATCACTTTTGCTCTTTAATGCACTTTTGGTACAGTAAATTCCATTTGAATGTACGGAATGTACTGTATAAATACAACTGTACCAATTGAGCAGCAACCATTGAGTTATCAAGATGTTGCTTTGGATTGGTGCCTCAGCTCTGTTTTTTGCTGTTGTTTATTTGTTCAGATTTGTTAAATATCTTTGCTTGGCTGTGCACCTGGACCTGTATTAACCTGTACATTTGTCACCTGCATCATCTTTACGTATAGAGCTAATATGTATAGCAAGCAGATTCTGATTTTTTCTGACTAATATAGAATGACCATTCCAAGCAAATATGAGACAGTGAGTGTTAAAGTTATAAGAAAATCCTCACTAGTCTGGCTAAAGCCAAAATTTCACTGAAGAGATGGGATGGGCCAAGAAAGTTTGATAAAATTAAAAACAGGCACAATTTTAGGCCAAGTGTGAGTGCAGAGCAGTCTCAAGACATCTACGCTAACTACTTAATAAACCTGAACAGGAATGTCTGCCACATGTAAGCAATATGTCATATTCTACAGAAAATTAATAATCTTTAATGTAATTTAATTTATTTTCAGCCACTCCTGAAACAGGAATATTACTTTTATCTCCGAAAAACTCAAGACAGAAACATGAGAAATCCAATCAATGACCCACAGCTACCTGGGAAACACAGTACAAGGAGGAAACATTCAAAGCTCTCCAAATATGACTCATCCCTCATTGTGTTGTCCTGCCCACTTCCACTTCTTGTATCTTTCTACTGGGTCTTTGTATGAACTCTCTGGCTTCACTACACTTCAGCAATCTTCTGGAAATCTCCATTAAGTCACTACAGTAGAGGCAACCATCATCAGTGGCCTGACTTCCATGTGTGCTGCTCACAGACCGGGAGGCTAAGCCCCAACTCCACCACCTCTGTAACACAATCCACACACTCCTGTAATCAGGACAAAACAGTCATGCTGCCATAGAAACGTGAGGTTTGTGTCTGCACAACACTTGATCCTCCTTTTTTTTTCTCCTCGCACTCATTCTAAGGTGAGGTCAGCCGTGGAGAGTGGGAGGGGAGAGAGCAGAATGCCTTCTTATTGAGGTCAGACATGGAAAAGAGAAATACATGTATGTAGCACTGCATACTGACAAGCAGGCTGTAGTCTGTTTTTTTTCCCTCTCTAACAGCCAAAGTGATTGATCAATAATTAGAAATGAATCAGTGAAGATTTTCTATCATTCTTATTCTGTGCACTGATTGACAGACATCCCCTCCTGCCTAATGCCCTGTCTGGTATGAGGGGCATCTTTCACACACTGGTTGTGGCATCCCTTCTATGGGCCGGCGCTGATGGGTGACTGGGCTTCTCACTGTCGGCTGACCACTGAAGCCATGTCGTCAACGGACCACATTTAACCTGTGACGTTAATGTCAACCCTCTTTTTGGCTCTACTTTCACTCATACACCCGATATCCTTCACACTCAAAACCTTAACTTAAAATAAAGCTGGGCAAAACATTAACGTGACAGAAGATGTGCAGGGGAATGGCAGAGCAGGATAAAACAAAACATCCTTCAGGGTGCTGTAACATAAACTCAGATGGTTTAAACAGATGATATTACTTAATATTATTGTTACTGATCACAGACAGAAAAAAAACTTACAGCATGTCAGGGCAGTTGTCAGGTTTGTCCAAGAGTTCTCCCTCCATTACAAAGCGCAGCACTTGTTCATTGGACATGCCCTGGTAGGGCTGTTCAGCTAAGGTGGCGATCTCCCACAACACGACACCAAATGACCTACAACAAGATAAGAGAAAACACACTGATGTAACATATTATTTGTCTTTTATCTGATGCTCGTTTGGAGTTATTCAGACTGAGTGCAACTTCAGAAAATGTTTACAACTACTGGCGGTTGTATCAAAAAAGCACATTCATTCTTATGTTGCTTAGGAATAAAACTTGTACTATATGGATGTAAGTATTGGGCCACCCACTTATTATACCTGCAGGAGGTTTTATGGCATCCAATTTATAAATCCATAGGCATTAATATGGAGTTGGTCTCCTGTTCGCAGCTATAACAGGTTCCACTCTTCTGGAAAGGTTTTCTACAAGATTTTGGAGCGTGTCTGTGAGAATTTTTGTCCATTCATCCAGAAGAGCATTTGTGAGGTCCAACACTGATGTTGGACGATCTCCGTTCTACTTTATCCAAAAGGTGTACAATGGGGTGGAAGTCAGGGCTCTGTGTGAGCCAGTTAAGTTTTTCCACACCAAACTCATTTGACCATGCCTTTGTGGACTTTGCTTTGTGCACTGGAGCACAGTCATGATGGAACAGAAAAGGGCCTTCCCTAAACTGTTCCCACAATGCAAGCATAGAACTGCCCAAAAGTTCTTGGTAAGCTGAAGTACTATATTAAGAGTCCACTTCATTGGAACTAAGGAGCCCTGCCATCCCCAGAAAAACGACCCCTTAGTGTTATCCTCATCTCCACCAAACTTTACAGTTGGCACAGTGCAGTCAGGGAGGCAACGTTCTGCCAAACCCAGACTTGACCATCATACTGCCAGATAGAGAAATCAGTTCATCACTCCACTGAGCACGTTTCCACTGCTCCTGATTCCAGTGGTTGACACCACTTGATCTGATGCTTGCCATTGTGCTTGGTGATGTAAGGCCTGCATGCAGCTGTTCTGCTATGGAAATCCATGCCATGAAGCTGTAGGCTCCCAGTTTTTGTGCTGATGTTAGTGTCAGAGGAAGTTTGGAACTCTGCAGTTACTGAGTCAACAGAGCTGTGGCAACTTTTACACACTATGCACCTATGCATTTGGCTGCAGCTCAGGAAGCAGAGTCAGTTGTCTATCAATTGAAAAGTTGCTGGGTCAATTCTAGGATCCTCCAGTCCACATGCTAAAGTGTTCTTGGGCAAGATAGTGAACCCCAAATAGCTCCTGTTGCATCCATTGGAGCATGAGTGTGTGTGTGAACGTTAGAATGTGCTAAAGGCATAGAATTAAGCGCTTTATAACTATGTGTGTGAATGGGTGAATTAGGCGTAAAAGTACGATTCTACTTTGTGATACCACTTACAGCTAATCATGTCAGCTCTTTAGAACAACTCATTCATTCACAAATGTCTGTAAAGGCAGACTGCATGGCTAGGTGCTTGATTTTATACGCCTTTGACAATGGGATTGACTGAATCACCTGAATTCAATGAATAAGAGGTGTGGCCCACCAATTTTGTCTATATAATGTACATTGAACAAAAAAAATCCTCCAAAATCATCTTATTTTTGGAAAAAATGATGTCCATTATGTTGGTGAATAAAATGCTAGTGAAGTGAAAATGCCTCACTAGCGTCTCTGATTTCACTCACAGCTGGCAGGATCACATTTCCTGTCTGTGTATTCTGTAACTAATAAAAACAAAATGCAGCTTCCCCCCAAATTGACCTGCACTCTTTGCATACACTAAGAAACAATAAAATCATATACATTTTTAATAAATTTCCAGAGAATTAATATGTATTAATCTATGAATAAAGATAATACAAAGACACAAATATAAAAAATAATATAAAATAACTGTTTTCCATGCATGCAGTTCCTGCACTGTGTACATATGGTGCTTGTTTTAGAGTGGTAGTGCTTGTGATGTCCAGAGAAAAGGGTTATGCTGAGTACTGGTTGCATAGGCTCACACACAAGTCAGTGTGTATACCTCCCAAATAGTGTCAAGCAACCTTATTGGCTAATACAACTGTAGTTAATAGCTGGCTTTTGATGTCAGTATGATAACAGACAGATGGACACTTCACCATAACATCAGGATGAGCTAAAAAATATGTCAGTGTTCACGTGTTGCTCTATATTCCATATTATCCACATAATATTTAGGTTATTAAAGTCCACAAGTGGCCCCAAAAGAATTTTGCTTTAAATATTACAACTTTAAATTCCCAAATTAAACGTCCTATTACAGACTAAAAAAGTCGTGTGCAGACAACTTTTCCTGATTAACTAAACAAAAGTCACCTACTATGACCACACTGGGATTATCTTGCACCAAACTTAAGTGCAACATCAAAGAGGAAGATAAAGTACACAAAATGTGGAGGTGGGTTTTTGCTGGCACTACAACCTCTCATTTAGATGCATCTGGAGCAGTTTAAACCCATTCTTAGGGACTAACCCGTGGGACACTTTGAGCTGGGAAACAAACATGCAGGGGAGCTGGTAAACAGACTAGCTACAGTAGTTTCAAAAAGTGGCTTACACAATTTGGCCAGAAATTTCCAAAGAGCCAGCCAGAAAACCAAAGGTTTGGATTGTTTTGGAAATACTAGCTATGACAAACTGTTAAACAGAAATTGATCGTAAAAACACGATCTCTAGGTTTTTACAGTTTTAATCCAACACTAGGAATTCTTTTAGAGTTTAAAAAAAAATGGAGGTGGTTCTGGAAAACTTAACAAGATGTCTGGATTAGAAGAGGTTTGTGCATGTATAATACAGGCCTGTTTATGCGTGAGAGTGATTTAATGCCATACCAGACATCAGACATTGTAGTAAACACGCCATCTTTCAGTGACTCTGGAGACATCCAGCGGACAGGCAGCAGGCCCTTCCCTCCTTTTCTGTAGTAGTCCGTCTCATAAATATCTCTGGTCATGCCAAAATCTAAAGAAAAAAAATGAAATCAGAGGTTGAGGAAGCCACTAAGTATCACTCATTCTGTGTGGGAGAGGAAGCTCCAGAGAGCTCATCAATTCCTCTCTCCTCTCACCTCCTCCCTCCCTCCGTCCATCTACATTAAGACTCCATTGCCTCAGGCACTCACTGAAATCCAAACAGTCTTTTTTTTTTCAACGTCAGCAGCGTTGAGCAACCTTGAAGGAGGCTGAAGGCAACATATTAACTTTACTTACCTCCAATCTTCACAGTGAAGTCCTCTGCTACCATGCAGTTCCTGGCTGCCAGATCTCTGTGGACAAATTTGTTGGCGTTTAGGTACGCCATACCGTCTGCGATTTCTCCAGCCATCTGGATCATCTTTTTGAGTGGGGGTAAGACCTGACTGGTGGCGTTCTATGGTAGAGCAAGAGGGATTGAGAAGATAAAGAGCATGAAAAACACTATTCAGTCAATCGTCATATTGTCCCTCTCTGGTTTATTCAGTGTGACTCCTGTGTGAATGTAGCAGAGGGAAAGGAAAAAAATGGACAGGATGTGATGTTGACACCAACTATTTCTTTAAGAAAGTGCAGATTATACAGAGTAGTGGTGTGTGTGCAGGACACAGCAGGACAAACTGCTTACTTCTTTGCGCAGAGAGCGCAGGTGGCTCTTGAGATCTCCACGAGTCATCAGCTCCATAATCACCAGGGTTGGCTGTCCCTGAGAGACCACGCCAAGCAGCCGCACCTATATTATCACAATAGAGCGGAAGGATCAAGTCTGATAAGTCAAAACTGTATCCAAAATACATACTACACATAACTTCTGAGTAGGCTTCTGACATCTGTTTTTGTATTTGCTGTTGATTGACACTATTCTCCCTTAATGCAAAGTACAAAGGAAATTCTCACATTTCGTACAAGGAAATTCATTCCATAATGTACAATTATTACGTAGGAAGGTAGGCTGTCTACCTAATTTGTAAACTCCGAAGCACACTTGGTCAGAAGCAGAAACACCTCAACTTTTAACAGCTTTCATCTTAACATTTATGTTAGAGGAAACTTTTCCTTTTCCTTGATTTGAATATTGCAAAAAACCTTTACATTTAAATTATTAAAACTGAATTTAATAATTCAGAATTTGCATTTTTAGTTGTGACTTAATAAAAGGGTTCTAACAACAGATTTGCAAAGGGAAGATCTTTTACATCCATTTAATGCAGTTAATAATGCTATGATCACACTGACGAAAGAGGGTACTCAAACTTCTGGAGACTGAACTCGGCCTCATGCTGCAGCTGCTAGAATAAAGACAACCACAGTGTACTTGACTCTACATCTATGCATATTAAGTTCATCTTGTAACCGGAACATTATAACAATATGCTGGTTTATTTTGAGCCACATTCTGATGGGTCTATCTACAATTATTTTATGCTTTCTCATTCAGGTTACTGATGGTAAGCAAAAATGTGTCCAACTTACCACATGGTGACAGTTGAACTCCTTCATGACAGAGGCCTCATTCAAAAACTCAATTCGCTCCCTCATACTGGCTGACTCGTTCACCGTCTTAATGGCCACTCGTGTCTCAGGTTCGTCCTTGACTACTCCCTTCGCGATGCCTTCATACACCATGCCGAATGAGCCCTGGCCCAGTTCCCTGTGCATAGTGATCTTCTCTCTTGCCACTTCCCACTCATCTGGGACATACACTGATGTAGCACAAGACACAGCAGGTCAAAATCACAGGTAAAAATCAAAACAAAAAAAAAAAATGGAAAAAAAGAGGACATATGTGATATTCTTACTCTCAGCAGCACTGATGTATTCTGGATTGACTGATGCATAAAGGACTCCATTCCCCAGTCTGTCACTATTCCTGTTAACACAAACTCTGCTCAGTTAGCCTGCAGGCAAGTCTGATTGCGGATGCTGTATACAATTTTCAAGAGGAAGTCTACTCTTTACCACTGGGGAATGTTAATGAAAACAACACCTATTAGCTCTAATTAACATTACACTGATCATTAAGCTTCATGAGCACACCAAGGCAGAACAGCTTAATCAGGGAACTTTGTTAAAGAATGCTGAAAGTATGTTTGAAAAGATACTTGCCTCTTTTTGTTAACATAGAAGAGAATGGTAGTAAGAGTGGCGATTAAAATTGTCACTAATATGGGAATTATGATGACCACATACAATGTAACGCCATCATCTCCTGCCAGGCCAAACAGAAAAAAGTAATCAGCAATGACTGACAGTGTTACATCATTACCACACTGAATGCATTCATTTGTTTGTGATTAAGGAGAAGTGCATTACGTTTAGGTGGAGGTACGTAGAAGGAAACACTCTCCGTCCATGAGCCGTTTCCTGCTAGAGAAGTAGCACGCACACGGGCAGAGTAGTTCCCGGAGCCCAGGTTGTTCAATCTAGCTCCTTTGTGCTCGCGGTACTGCTGCCGTGACACACACCTGTGTTTTTCAGGCTAAAAAAAAATAAGCACGTTTGTTACTGCTTGAAGAAAACACATGGTCAGGACCCTTAATGTTCTCAGCTAAACAAATATAAGTTTTACTTATTTGTTATTTCATGAGTGTGCACAAGCCCCTCTCGCCATAGAGGGTTGCATCAGGAAGGGCATCTGGTATAAAACCTCTGCCACATTTGTTTCCAATATTTGTATAGTGATAGATTATGGACTTTTAAATAATGGCAAAAAGGCAGATGTCTGACATATCATACACAAATAACCTATAACTTAGAATTAGCCCTAATCCAGCTCACCTCAGTACCCAGACGGAACTTGATCTCATACATCAGGATGAGTCCGTTAGGCATGATGGGCTCTGGCCAGTGCAGCACCACACACCCCTCAACTTTGTCACTCCTCTCAGAATTCACCTTTCCAGGGATGTCGTCTGCTTTGACTGGGAAAAGGGCACGTTCATATTATTATGACAAGGATTTTAATTTCCGAAAACGTCTTAGAAAATACAACACCATGTTTCAATTTCCATCACACAATCAAGTTTCCAAAAAAGCTGAGATGCTGTGAAAAATGTGAATAAAAACTAAACATAATGATTTATAAAACTTTTAAACCCTATATTTAGTGAAAAATAGTCCAGTGATTAAATATTAAAACTGAGAAATTCTATTTTTTCCAAAAACACAATTCTATAAATGTAATTATGTTATGTTAAGAAGTGAACTGCTTGCCCATGCAGCCTTTCACAGTGTGAACCCTCTCATCTTTATTTCTGAAGGACTCAGCCCAAATGCTCTTTTTACACTTGATCATGTTATTGACCTGTTTCCAATTAACCAAATAAATTAACTATGGGATGTTTTGACATGAATTTCTTTCAGTATTATGCATCTGTTTTTTTTTTTTGCTTGCAGCAAAAACACAAAACACATTTGTCATGTTGTATCTGTGTCTTGTTCAGCTGAACTTAGGTTCAAATGATTTGCAAATCATTGTTTATATTTATACAATTGAAAACACATTATAACATTTTGGGAAACAGGTAGTTGAATGCAGAAACGCTATTATGTTTCTAACCTGCTGGTTTGGTCCTGGCGAAGACAAACGCTCCAGCGCTGCAGTGTCCTACCTCTTCATTGCATGCATGGATATCGATACGATAGACAGTGAAGGGCCGCAGGTTGGGGATCTCTAAATACTCTGCTGTGCTCTTATCCTCTGAGAAAGGGTACTCTTTAATAGGAGGAATACCATCTGTACTGTTATTCCCTGGGCCAAGGGTGGTATTCCCTCTACTGCTGTCGTTAAACATAGTGTTGTTAGCTACAGCCTCTCTACGCCGACGATCAGCAGGTCTGAAATGCAGAGATAAAACTGAATAAAACACCTGTAGGACAGTTGATTTTAGTTCAGTAAAGAATAATGGAACAACAGAAGACAAAAGGTATATTATATCCTACTGTAACATGTCATTGTTGGTTTATAACTCCTTGAAGAAATGGTTGCGCAAAAATAAACATCGTTCACAGAATGTGTGGACGGCATACTACTCCCAGTTGAGCTGTGTGGATTTGGTCATGATGGATCATTGAGAAGCTGATTGACAGAGAAATGCAAAAAACAGACACTAAAGCTTCTGTCCAACACATCCCCAATAAAAGAGTCTGCGGTACTGAACAAAAACGTTAAATCATGGAAACCAGTGTTTAGCCATCAAATACATGGCACTGAAGAGAATGGACACTTGTTTTCATATGATAATGGGTGAAGCTGCCAAGGGGTGGACATCGTCATAATTAAGTGCAAAGAAGCGATGACAGCTGTGACCTTAGCAGTGTGAGATACCGCAGGACATCTTGTCTACCTGTAAAACCTGCAGGGTGGTCAGTAAGGCAGACTGCCTCAGCTATGGCTGAGAAGCTGAAAGCAGTATCGACAGCTTTACAGAGCTCTTACAGAAGGGATAAAAGTTTAAGGGGTGTTTGAAAGCAAAATGAGGAGTGCATGAACAATGGGTTAGGCTATACAGTTTGGCTCAGATTATGTACTGAGCATTAAGGTTGCAACAACAATTTTCATAGTTGATTCATCCGTCATTTTTATACTTAATTGATAAATTTTTTTGTCTACAAAATGTCATTAAATAGAGGGTAAGTCTATCAAACCCAGGTGACACCATTAAAACATCTTTTTCAACCTGACCAATAGTTCAAATGATTTTTTTAGGTGAACAAAAGGCACAAATCCACAGGGGAACTTGCTGTTAAACTAAGAAGTTAACTAAGAAAAGCTACAGCCATACATGTTTGGTGTTTAAGAAGACCTAAAGGAAGAGGAGTGTACAGACAAAGACAGACAAAATTGCTGCAGTCCAGCAAACCAACAACCAGCCTTTTACTACTGACACTATATCACAGTACATGCAAACTGACAGCATGGTAGAGAGTATGGACAAAAGATGCATGACTGTGATTCACACTGACCAATAGCCTATCATCAAAGCTGACAAGAAGAAGAAGAAGAAGAGAGATGGCTAGATGAAATACATTTTCTACTTCCTATATGGGCTATAACAACATTAGAATAAACAGAACAGTCTTAACACTTTGAAAAAAGATAATCAGCTTGCTATTGCATGTTTTGTAGTGTGTGTGTTTCTACAGTATCCTGACCTCACCTGCTAAAAGAAGCTGTACCTTTACATAGCAGAATCCACAGAGGAAACCCATGGCTACACATTCAGTCTCTGGTGAGCAGGGCACATTGTAAGTGCTTGGCAACACAACAGAATCATGAAGAATAGGGAAACATCCGATAGAAGAGTTAACTTCAGGGAGTCCCTTTCAATTCATCGGTATGCCTTCATCATGAGGAAGCCCCCCTGCTTTCCCCCATAAATCAGTCTGCTTTCCTTATTTTCTATTTGTCTTCTAGCGCTGATGGGGCTCTTCCCTCATTCATTTAGATTCCAGATGGATTCACTGTACATTTCCTGGCAGCTGCCTCACTCCAGAAAAAAAGAAGAAAAAAAGTCTCGGACAAAGAGAGCATGCAAGGGGAGGAGTAGCTTAGAGTGCCGAGTTGAGGAGGACAGAATTGAAAACATTTCCTTTTCTTTCTGTTTCTGTTTTCATGCACCCTCTTTCCCCTCACCCAGGGTCTAAACCCTGAACTTCAGTAGAAAAAAACTCCCAGATTTTCAAGGCCTTTCCCTCAAGTGGCTTGTAATAATGCCGGCTGTGTTACAGTGGACAGTCTGTGCATGCACTGGCTGAGATCCTTGCTGCAGGCCAAGGACCTGCCACCCGCTAGTTTCTTAGGCACTTCTACAAGTACAAATCAACACAGCCAGAGAAAAGAGGGGTTGTGGATAGGTAAGAGTTTGATTACAATAGGAAATCCTTTTTTTTAACATTTTTCCTCCAAAGATATTGATCCAATACCATGAGACCACCATGAACAGGACAATGACCCAAAACACACCTCCAAAAATGTGTCAGCAGTTTTTAAAGAATAAGCAGTCAGCCAGAATTCTGACTGTAATGGAGTGGCCAGCACAGTCTCCGGATCTGAACACTATGGAGCTGTTGTGGGAGCACCTTGACCATATGATGCGGAAAAGACTCCATCAAGCCAATCCATCTTGTGGGAGATGCTCAAGGAAGCATGGGGTGAAATCTCCTCAGATTACCTTGAAAAAATGACAGCTATAATGTCTAAGGTCTGCCAGGCTGTAATTGCTGCAAAAGGTGTTTTTTTGATGAAGGCAAAGTTTGAAGAACACATTCATCATTTCCATTAAAATCATTCTTTCTAACTCTGACAATGTCAGCATGCCCTGATCATTTGCTACATTTCCTATTCAGACTAATTTCATGTGTGCTTCCATAGAAAAAAATTAATTTCCAAGTGATCCCCAGCAGTGTGTATGTGTGTGTGTGTGTGTGTGTTTGTGTGCAGTTACTATTACTTGCACTTACTCTTACTGTACATACAAATGCTAAGACTGTTACTATCTGAGAAGTGTGGGAGAAGAACAGAGCAGAAGTCTTTGAAACACTGAAACATACATAGCCACGAGCAAGTTAAATGATAACACAACACAGATGTCAGTCCTGTTGTGGGGAACAAAAGCATAAGCAGCTAGTCTGTTGCCAAACTAGGTCCTTCAGAGTCTTTAATCACATCTCTCTCCTGGGTTTGTTTGTTTTGTCCAAATTGCTGCCTGGTAGACCCCAGTATCCCCTGTGCCATCGTTGCCACGGCAATAAAAAGCCACATGGTTGATGAAGAGGCTTTGGATCCTACTCAGCACGTCTCCTTCATCTACTCCACCCAACAAAAGGGCCAGGCCCAGCAGGCCAGCTTGGTCTGTCAGGTCCAACCACACCCTCCATGCTCAGATCTTGTCAGCTCCACAGAGGAGCATTAAACCTGTTCTACCACCTCAGTCCTCATTTTGACCCAAGACAATCAGTGCTTTGATTTTTTTTCTCAACTTGAAAGAAAGCTCAGAGCATGTAAATCAATTTAAAGAGATCATCAATGTGGCATACCTCGGGAGAAAGATGGCATTGTGAAGGAAGTTTTCAAAAACTTTAAGTAAGACGCGGTCGTCCTTTTCCCGGTCCTTCTCCTCTGGTGTCTTCTGGCAAGCGCAGCACAGGGCCTTTTCTGTCCCTGCCAGGTCTGACTTGGTGGGCTTGGTGTTCTCTTCCATGTCAGTGAGCTCTGATGCTGGGATCCGGATTGGGATCTTCAACTCTGTTGGAGACATCAAGTCAAACCCCAAAACGAAAGAGAGTGTTTAGTAGAAGGCCAGGGGAGCAGTTGAAGCTCCCTTTGTAAATGTCCTCTTTAACTGTGCAGTAACAGTAGATCACAAAGTCAAATAATGTTTGTACGACACAAGAAAGACTGAGCAGCTGAGCCTACCTTTGACATTGCAATTACATTATGCTTGAACTAAACTACTTATTTACTGGAAAGGTGGGAAAGGTGGGAAAACTCATACAATAACAAAACATTGATTGTGTTTGAAGAATGAGGAGTGCAGACCTTTGGAGCAGTAATTATGCTGGTAGAGGTCCCTGTCCTCGGGTTGCTGCTGCCAGCGGACCAGGTAGTAAGTGAGATTGCCGTTAGGAAAAACTGGAGGCGACCACTTCACCACCAGTTTGGTTGAGGAGTTAGCATATGCACGGGCATCTTTAGGCACAGACGGTACTGTAATAGGGACAAAGGCATGATGTCTTTTGTTGCACATGTTTGCCTAGTTGCATATAATACTGTGAAGGCCATATCACTAATACTTTAAAACAGACTCCAGAACCAACAACTGATGGTCAGACTTACATGATGGGCGTGTGCGAATGTAAATGATATCACTCTTTGCCCCAGTGGTGTGTTTGTCACTCTCTTGCAGGGTAACAGCTTTCACAAAAATAGCATACTGAGTCCAAGGCTTGAGCTGTTGAAGACTGACTGTTGGGTCAGTGTTATTATCCTTAGGAAGATCCACATCCACCATGTGCCAGCTGTTTGAGCCACAGCCATCCTGGCCATCAAACTCAGTGATGTTCTGAAAAGGACTGGACAAAATAATCAAAGAATAGACTTAGCATGAAAAGATTTTCAAAAGGAAATCAAATTTGACTACTGGCAAAAAAGCAGCATTCCCGATAAGTATTTACCTATGTTCTACATTTTATATTCATGGTATTTTCCAGAGTATATCTTAGAATTTTTTGATTTACCATTTGTTTCGCTTTGTTCAATTAGAAAATCTTGTTGGTAATTAAACCATATATAGTAATTAAGTGATCTCCCCCTGGGGATTAGTAAAGTATTCTGATTCTGATTTAGTAATTATCATAAATTTTAAGTGTAGTCCTTTGTGTCTGAAACAATAGGTTCTGTATTTCAGTGACCATGTCCAAAATTTTTATCTATATCCATCATGCTTCTTTAATGTATAACTGTGTGCTCAGAGTTTGATGTTCTGAATACTCACGACTCCTTGTAGTAGACTATGAAGCTGATAAGGGTTCCATTTTCTGGGGGCTGGTAGCGCTCCCAAGTCATTCTGATTGTATGGCTTGATGTGATGTTGGACTTGAACTTCAAGATATGACTTTCACCTGGGATGATAGAGCAGGGCCCCCAGTGAGACATATGTACAAAGTTAAAATGACACTTCATGGTCCTTTCATATGCACATACACTGAATGACCAAATGTAAATCGATTTGCTAAATTCACTTGAAGATACTTACAGCTGGCTCTTTCACCATTGTTGCGGAAATCTCCCTCCTCTGGCTTCACAGCTATGCCAGTTTTGGCCCACATCTTGTGGATTTCAGACATGCAGAGTTTAGGGTTCTGACGGAAGAAGAGGCGTCCATCCCCAATAGTCAGGTTATGCTGAGTCCAGTCCCACAAGAGCTGCAGATTTTGATTGTTGATGGCAGAGAAAGAATACATGCTAAAAAGGAAAAGATCAAAAGATTGTTAGAAAACACTCATATTCTCTTGAACAAGAAAAATATTAAAATGTTTCACAAACTCTGAAGTTGGCAGAAATATTTTAAAGGAGCTTTTTTTGCCACCTGGTGGCCCATTAAGTACTAGCAGAGGTGGATATCCTGGGCTCGGCTTTGTGTGTCTGACAATGGGTCTGTGTTAGTACAGAAGGAGACATGAAACAGAAACAGTGTCCTACTAACACTCTTAGCTCTAGCGGTCCAAGTAACAGAGCAGAACACCTCCAGAGGGGAAGGAATGCTTGCCATCCTCAACAGCATTCCTGAGTGAAACATAACCCTGGGAGAAATGATAACAAGAGGGGCGACAGGCTTTCCCATGACCTCTTTGGTTGTCACCAAAAAAAAACTTTCCCTTGCATTTTGAACTGCTGCTGATAGAAACTAATGGATTAAACTAATTTTAAATCTTATTAGAAATATTACTGTTATTATACATCTTTTATTTAATTTGTTTGATTTTTTTCTTACTTTTTAATCTTATACACATTTGTCTTTTTCATTCTGCTCTTCATGTCTTAACATTGAATGGTATTATTCTTTAGAATATACTGTTCTTTTGAACAACATAAAAGCTGTGCAACAGAACAACTTTAAAATTGTACTAAATTACAGTTCCATATTATTAATTTTTGGACTCTACTACAATAGTTTTGCATGATTCATAATTCAAAATAATATGCTATACTGGGCCTTGGTGCAGCCAATGAGCTCATCTGCTTTCTTAAATCAGCACTTTTAGCTCCTTTCCTTTTAAGGTCACCATCCCTTTAAAACAACTTTTATCTGATTGGCTGCCCCTCATAAAAAGAAGGTCTGAACCACAGGTAGGTGGGACATATGCACTCACAGCCAAAGCTGTGTGTTGGACATGACCAGATTAGGGACAGCGACCCTCTCTGACATCATACAGATTTGAGAATAGAAAAAAACTGTGTGAAACAGATCCCAACTTTTTGGATCACAGGAATTACTTGCACAAATGTTGATATCATTATCTGAAACTTTTCCAGCAGTTAATATGTGCATCTACCATTGTAACAGTGACAGTATCACGAAAATAAGATCAAAATAGGCCCCTTTTAATTTAATCTGTTTTATAAATGTAATTACATTTTTTTACTTTGCCTTTATAGCCACACTCACTTATTTAGTCTTCGTGCATGATTTTGTATATCACTTTAAAAGGATAATGCTATATGTGGAAAAAGTATTGCAAAAAGTGTTCCTGTCAACAAGTCAGTTCGACATCTACGCATCTAAAACAATATTCTTACTGCTTCACTGAATCTGCTAAGGTTCTCTAATTTCCTCGCACTACATGCATGCATGCATTCACAGGCTAAAAGTGCAGACAAGCCATACTTGTCGATGAGTTCCTGCCCCTTGATGTAACGGAGGCTCTTGAGAAAGGACAGAGAGCCAAGTGCGTGGGAGTGTCGAATCTTAACATAGCCCGTCACTGTCTGGATCAATCCCATGAAGCTCTCCAGCTCAGAGGCTATATTATCTGCGGACAAAAGATAAAAAACACACACGATCACAGAGAAATACAAAACAGCCTGTAAAAAAAAATAAAAATCCAGAAATCTACTGCTACTATAACAGATTAGCTCTTACAAATATACCAACAAACAGATGACTGTACAGTATTTATCATATACATGGATCAGCTTTTGAGCCACTCTATCAACTGAACAAATAAACATCATTATAGCGTAATGTGATAATTGGGTTAGAGTGCAAGAAGCATATGTAATGTTTGTTTTGTCACACTCAAGTGTATATCGCACCAGCTTAGACCACCAGGCCCTTCTGCTTAAGCTATCCCTCTGAACATAATAATTACAGCACAGTCAAGTGTAACATACTGCAGTATAGTTAGTATAACCGGTAAAGGATGTGTATTGTGTAGCAGACTGTAAATTAAATATTCCACTAGCTTGTGTTTATTCATGTTCCATTTGTTGTTTTAAGGGAAATGTCCTTCTGCATCACTGCACTCACTTCCACGGCGAATATTGATGACCAGATTGCCATCGATGACAGTGCAGTCCTTCAGGGACTGAGCGGCATCCACAGAGTCGATGACAGGGGATCTGCAGACCTTATCACACGGGCCGTTACAAGCGCTGCATAGCATACTGTGTACAGTAGAAGTAAACAAAGGGATGAATGAGAATGAGGAGACACGGAAAAAAGTTTTTTAATAATCAAACTGAAAAACAGAGCAAAACTTTTGTGCAATTTTGTACTTCACCCTGAAAAAATTTGTTCACTCCTCAGCTCCCAAGCTTTCCAGAGAATTCATGCAAATAACTTCAGTGCATGATACAAGGTCACCTCTCACACGGAGAGTTTAATCTTTTATGGGCCCTCAACTGAACTCTGTTTCGTGAGAGAGTGACTCATTGTGTGGACCTCAGAGACAAAACAGCATTCATATAGCAAAAAAATATCCGGCAGCAGAAAGTCTGCATGGAAACTTTTGAGATAGACAAATCAGACAGGAAAACAGGGAACAAAAAAGTGTTCATTTGTATTTTTTATATCCTAGGTTATTTTGTAATACAGGAAATGTTAAGTGGAGGAAGTGCAAGGACTCTTCATCCAAGTCTCTTCTTAATACCTAGTGTGTAAAATCTACCAGTTTTTGACACATTTTACTCTTTCTCAATGGTCAGGAAAGAACTTTGAACCCTTGACACTCCAGCATGCTCTTAAACCTCTAGCACTTCCAGTTTTGTAGACCTATTTTTTTTAAAAAGTAAGTTTTTGAAGAGAAGGGGTCAGGTGAAGTTCAGCTCAGGGATACTTGATACAAATGAATTCAGTGCACACTGAATAGACACTGCTTTGGTGTATGTATCTATTCAGGAAACAATACCAAGACCTGTGGTTCTCCATGTGATAACAATCAGTTCCTAACCCTTAAAAATTCTAATACAGAGCATTAAAGAAGACAGTTAAACCTGGAAAAGCCTTAGACATAATGTGAATATCTTATTTAGTGCAGATGTATTTTATATTCAGTGTATCACCTGGCATTTCCAAGTAATTAGAACCTAAACTAGGAATGAAGGTTACATCTTTACCGATTGGTCTCGTTACGTGTGAAGCCAGAGGGACAGTCGAGCATACATTCTCCGCCATGGATGACAAAGTTAATATCATTGGGCAGGTGCAATTGAGAGCACAGGTCCATGGTAATGCAACGCCAGCCCTCAAACTTGTAAGTGCCTGGGGGACAGTCTGGGACACACCGATCCTCATGGAAGTAGTGGAGGCAGGCGGAGCAGGCCTTGTCGTTGTGGGGTTCGGTGCAGCCACCCAGGCACTGGCTGTGGCAACACTCCCCCTTGTCTGTACAGGCGAGCTTGCAGTGCTTTGGGCAAACTGATAGAGACAGAGAAAGACAGGAAAGTTTAAACAGTCTGCCCTACATGACACTTTCCCAAAAAAGTCAGACATAATAAAGGTCAAAAAATACAAACTAATACTGAAGAATAATGTAAGAACTTTTTTTTTTTTTTTTTTTAAATTGGATA
>VUQH01043083.1:28958-58761 GCA_015106775.1 Etroplus canarensis | reverse complement strand
CAGATAAAGTCAGACACAGCTTTAAAAGGAGGAGCTAGGATGGAGGTAAGTTGCAAAACTGCAGAGGTGCAGCAACTGTGAGTACTAGCTGTGTAAAGCATTTTAAAACTGCATGCCCAATAGATATGAAGACAGATATCAGCTGTGCTGTCATCTCTGCACTGGCAGTGAGAGATTCTTCTCTACTACTATTGTGGCTGAGCTTCACTTCTTGGGCCTGCTGTGCTTGATTATGGGCAAAAACAATACGTTTTTTTACTTTTAAATATTCTGCTATAGAGGAAGACAATCACACACCCTCTATTACTACAGCTTCTTACAAAAAATCACTCTCCATCTTTCCAGTCTGTGAGAAAAACTGACAGAAAATAATTGTGCCGGGTGTTTCAAATTAAGCTTGAGCGCCATGAATAATAGTCACTGTTTTCTAGGCATCACTGAGAAACCAAACAGAAAACAATATGTTATCAATAACACGCAGTGCTGTCCTGTTGCTTCGGGAGACAGACAGTGATCTTGAAACAGGACCATTAATATATGAGTCTTTATCACCAGAGAATAAGTCTTCAAGTCCAAACTTTGATGCAGACAAGAAAAAATGTTACAAGAAAACATTCATTCAGGAAAGAAGACACTACAAAACCCGATCTTTGCTTGTATGTAGTCTTGCTGACTACTTATGTTAATCCCATCTGTCTTACTGTTAAATTAACAGTGACACAGATGAAAATAGCAAAAAGGAAAGCGTCTGGTTTTAATGTTCAAAAGCATTTTTACTGTAGTGTATACACGGAAAATCTCTTCAGGAAAAACAGATGTAAAGAGAAGAAAGCAGACGCTTCCCACTGCTAGCTAATCATGAGACACAGGAGTGTCCTAGTTTCACATGAGTTCACTCCATAGACATAGAAAACACCTTGATTCTGTGATTACGTGTGTGTGTGTGTGGGGGGGGCATGGACCAACTGTATATGCATGATTGTGAAAGGTCTAGTGACACTATATTTTAGTTTGAGGAGTCTCTTGGCAAAAAAACTGTTCTGGAGTCACAAGAGAAATAATTCGAGAATGAATTAATTTGTTTGCTTATTTCTTATTATTTATTCTTGTATCTGCCTTATTTCCATGGAAACTCTACAAATAAAGCCTTTCCTGTCCTCCACACCCTTGTGTCGTTTAGATTTTTTAGAATTTAAGTGTTTACTATTTGTTGTTGTGCTTTTGTTATGGTTGCAAGACAAATTTCTTCACATGAGCAAAAAAATGAACAGAAATAAGAGGCACAGCACTCCAGGTTACTTAGCAACGGCCTCCTGGTGCAAAGCCAGAGAACACAGAACACACACACACAAGTAGTAGCAATATCTTTGATGTATATTATTACTGGATACTGTTGTAATAATTTACACAACTACAACAGTACACAAATGACTCAATATATTTTACAACCCCAATTCCAGAAGGTTGGGATTCTGTGTAAGATACAGTATAAATAAGGACACCAGGCAATGATTTTCAAATCTCATAAACCAAAATTTTAGTCACGAAAGAATACAAAAAACATCAAATGTTGAAAGTGAGACATTTTACTATTTCATGAAAAATACTTGCTCATCATGAATTTGGTGGCAGCAACAAGTCTCAAAAAAGTTGAGATAAGGGCAACAAAGGGCTGGAAAAGTAAGTTCTACTAAAAAGAAACAGCTGGAGGAACATGTTGCAACTAATTGAGTTACTTGATGACAGGCCAGTAATGTGATTGAGTGTAAAAAGAGCACCTTAGCGAGGCAGGGTCTCTCATAAGTTAGGATGGGCAGACATTCAGCAATCTGTGAGAACCTGCATCTGCAAATTGTGGTGCAATTTGAGAACAATGTTCCTGAACCTAAAACTGAATATTCCATCACCTATATGTACCTTCGGCTACTCCCTTATATATTCCCCAAGGGGTTGCCACAGCACACCTATCCACACCGGTAATTTAGTAGAGGTTATACACTGGATGCCTGGTCTGACCATGGTCACCTTCCATCTCTCATGGTATGGGGGTACATTTGTGCCTATGATACTGGCAACTGAAAAGGCACCATCAATGATGAAATGTATGCTCCCCTCTAGAGAAAGTCTTGCACACTTCAGCAAGACAATGCTAAACTACATACTGAGGCTATTATATCAGAATGGCTTTGTAATAGAAAAGTCTGGATGCTACCAGACCTTTCACCAACTGAAAACATTTGGCACATCATGAAACGCAAAATCCAGCAAAGAAGATCCAGGACTGTTGAGCAACTCGAATCCTGTCTGAAAAGAATGGGACAACATTCCTCTCCTAAAGGTACAGCAGCTGGTCTCTTCAGTTCCCAGATGATTATGTACTGTTCTTAAAAGAAGAAGGGATGCTACACAGTGGTAAACATGGCCCTTTTCTGTGACATGTTACTGACATCAAATTCAAGATGAGCAAGTATTTTTTCATGAAATAGTAAAAAGTCTCACTTTCAACACTTGAAAGTCTGTGAATAAAATATTGGTTTATGAGATTTGCAAATCACTGCATTGTGTTTTTATTTATATATTACAGTGTGCCAACCTTTTTGGAATTGGAGTTGTATTTCAACCATCTTCATAACAGATGCCATTTACCAAGTCAACAGAAAGAAGAATGCAAGTTTGTATAACGTGTGAACATACATGTTGGTATGTGAATATTTGTCCGTGCTGCAAAGACCGAAAGGTACTCTGCTTGTTTACTTGATTTTAAATTGACTGCAGATTTTGGTGCATTGTGTTTCATGTCAAATCAGCAAAGAAAATTAAACTCTGATGCTGAGCTAATCTCTGGATGGGTATTTTCTCATGCTTTACAAAACATCTGTGCAGGTTAAGATGGTACACAACAGCACTGCTGCAGAGCAAACGCACTCCCATAGAGAAAACTCCAGTTTTGCTTCACAAGGGAAAAATACATATAATTCTCACATAATTCTCACATTCCAGGAAGCTTCTGAAACATGTTTTTCTTAAACTGAGCCAAAACTAAAAGTGATGAGGACGTGAAATGGTAATGGTTTAAGAGAGAGAGAAAGAGAGAGAGAGAGAGAGAGAGAGAGAGAGAGAGAGAGAGATCTTTTCAGCTCTGCCGTTTTCAGAAATCTCCAATAATCATCTCCTGGTTAGCAATGTTGGGGATGCTCTTTCGAAAACACAGCCTTTCAGGCTACTACTTAACACATTTACTAGGATTTTGTACTTGTCCTTATGCTCAGTTGCTCTTTTTTCTGGTTAGAGCCAATTTGCACTGTTCTGTGAAGGGAGTAATGCACACAGCTGTATGAAATCTTCAGTTTCCTGACAATTTAATGCATGTAATAGTGTCATTTTGTAGAACAAGAATAATCTGATGAGTTTGAGAAGAAAGTTCTTTTTTTCCTTTCGTTTTGAGACTACATTCACACCCACAGAGGCTGATGCCCAAGACACGCAGGCCTAATTTATATTTCCTTTAATTGACACATAGGTCTTCACCTGTGCTAAACTTATTGGAAAAGGGTTTTCTAATCATCTATGATCCTTTGAACATGCAAAAATTGCATTAAGGAACAAAATCTGCAACTGATCATATACATGACTATGTAGAAGTGCTATTAAAAATAATTCATGACGTATGATGACTCCATTTACAATATTTCTGTTCAGTTTAATAGTTTAAATTGCACCAAATGTGCTTTTCTTTGACATTTCAAGGTCTATATTAACCTACAGTGCTTTCAGCTTCTCTCTTTTCCCCCAAGGGGTCACACCAGCAGACGAATCTGCATATGTGATTCTGCACAGATTTTACAGCAGATGCGGGAGGCTTGGAACCAAAACTAGGAGGGCACTAGCTTGTGACTCTTAAGGTTGAGTTTATGTCTCCTCCTGGATGCAAACCAGAGACCTTTAGCATGTGATATTATTGTGTAAACCTCTGCACTATGGAGAACATTCAAACTCTACAATCATATTCAAGCATATTTTAAATATCTTTTCTTATTATGAGCCAAATGATGGTTATTTTAGTAGTTAACTGCACAAAATATGAAAAGTATTTGAACTACTTGAATCAGTAAACAACTATGGATCTAGTTATACTAACAGCAAGCTATGGCAAAATGTATGGAAAATTCAAATTTAATTACATTTCATATCATAATTCATGAACACAGTTCACTACTCCAGAACCTCAACAAGTACTTTCATGATGACATAAGTGAGTATGGCATTTAGCTATATGGCCTTTCTCGTGCTATGTATATCTTCACTCTGATCACATGTGCTGTGACACCAGGAGTTGAGTGACACTGTGGTACTTCATGAATAGTGTATCTAACTGCTTTGGATCTGGGCCAAAGCAAAGAGCAAAAATCTTTTTTAAAACTACAGTATCAAATACCAACACACTTACACATATACATTCTCATGTAACAGCTATGATTTGATTGAAAATATGATGCTGGCATTGGTATGTCAGAGCAGGCTGACTGGTATTGCACATTCAGTGAGAAAAAAGAAATATTAAGTGTTGCTTCATTTTCTTGGAATCCTACCAAAAGGGGGCAGCCAAAGCAAACTCTAATGAGCTTTATTGGACTAGGTTTTCGTCTTTCTGAATCATTTTAAATGATTCCTCAATGAAGAAAAATCCCAAACATGCATACCTTCCACCAGTGGAAAGCAGAGGGAAGGAGGGGGAGTCGCTGCCTTAAATCCATATAAGTCGACCCGGTTTCAATGTGTGACCAAACAACCCGTGGTATCAAGGATACAGTCCCCTATTTATAGATGCTCCTAATGCAGCCCTATTTCCACGCTGCTGCTCTCGACACATAGCTATGCAGGGCATTGTAGATTTCCAGTACTTCAAAGGAAAGGGACTACCTAACAAGGGGCTCCTCTTAAGATAAGTCGTCATCATCCTTGTAGTCCCCTGTGTAAATGTTTAATATGAGCAGGAATATATCAGGAGCATCAGCTGGTTGGGGTTCGACCCTTTTAAGTACAGACTGTTTTAAACAAAAGCTCTGAAACTTGCAGAAACCTACAAAGAACTTTGATAAGAATCTGAGGCCACAGACTTTAAAAAAAAAAAAAAAGTCAAACTGCTGATAGTCAACTTAGGGAGCTTTATAATGTTCCTCTCACAGTAGTTATACAACCCTCTTCCCTTCTGCTTTTTCCCTGAACAAACACTGTCCAGTCAGATACCATAACCAACCGACAGCCTACCCTCACTGTTTAGCAGACCACTGAAACTTAAGGAATGGCCAGGTTCATTATACCAATAGTAAACGAGAAAACAATCAGCACACAGGAGTCTCCTTCTCAGTAGCTGGTGCATCTCTAGCTACAGCCACCGACAAATAGACCAGCAGGGTGAGGAATCGTCACTAATACGTTTAGTTTTTGCTCTAAAGGTATCGTCCAGTTACTGGGCTATGAAAAGAATCTGCAGAATGCTTAAGGCCACAGAAGATTCAGTGAGGAGAATGTTAATCCCTCTTAACAACTTCTACAACAACCTACAAATATGATTATAGGGGATTCATTTGAGATAAGAAAAGGGGACCAGATAAATGAAAATTTAATAAAGAACATGCAAAAATGCACATAAAATATAAGACAATGTAGATATACAATGGATTATACATGGAATGCATTTGTCTCATGCTGGCCTTGTCTTATTTAAATTCAGCATGCAATGAGGGTACAAGGTCATACTATCCATAGCCCTTCAACCATGGTTCAACATTCCCCTAACCCCAATGTCTGTATTGACAAAACTGCAGCTTGAATCTAAAAACAAGAAGAGTGTGCATCTATGTGTGTGTGGATGAGATGATGGGTGAGAGGGTTCAAAATTAAATGATCAAAATGCTGCATTACTTGAAAAGAAGAGGATTGCGGTGCACCAATGTTCCTCATCTGAATGCGAGTCATGTCTTGTTTGCCAGAGAGTATACTGTATAAGTAGACTACTACACTGTTTACACTGGGAAGCTGGCGACACATTTACTGCCACCGCCACCTCTGAAGATGAAGTATGGCGTGAAAAAGTAATGTGGTAAAATGATACACTTACACCACACCTATCAAGTGCAGTTACACTGAAACATTAAAATTATTTATTGAACAATGCTTCATTCTTCATAACATATCAAAGGGCAGTATGTCTTCCCAGAGGCATTTAAGATAAGTAAGAAGCCTGACAGACAGTTGGGAAATCATTCATTATTCACAGTGGGACTCAGGGGAGGAGGAGGGGGTGCCGAATAGAGGTGGGTAGGGTTTACACGGGTAGCTATCTGCTGGACCAATAGCAGACGGGTAGGGGAGGTTCTTTTCCTGATGACTGACATGTTATTGAGTCTGGAGCAGAGATGGTAAACAAGTCCTCTCTTGAGCAGGAGTTGGGAGGGGGAGTCGTAACCATAGTGATTAAGCATGACCTTTCCACAGATTCAGAGAACCCATAAGTTAAGGAAAAAACCTGAACAGACCCTTTAGTTGAACATTTGGTAAATAACAAACATGACTGGGCTATACAAAAGGAGGGATACATTTTTTAAAAAGTAACAGGCACCATTTCAACTGACAGAGATTTTAAAGACACCTCTGCTTGGCACGAGAGTGTAAGCATACTGTATATTTAACATAAATTCTACATTTTAAAATACTGCATGCACATAAGAAGAACATAACCGTTCCACATACTTTGCAGTGACTGATGCTTATGAAGGAGGTTGGCATAAAAGCTGCACATCAAGTGTCAGTCACACTGCTCATCCTTGCTCCACAATATAAATGGGGCCATAGCTCCATCAGGACATAATTAAATTTATCTCTACATCACCTCCATTTACGAATGCATTCACTCTGCTGTGCACTACAGTAATCCACTGCACTGTGGGGGTGCAAAGCCTCTCACACTGTACACAGTCAAGGCTGTTGAGGTCAGGTTACCAGATCTGAGAGCAGACACTAAGGTAGCTCAAAATTACAGTAGCAAACAACAGGTCTGTCAGGGGCTGCTGTAGCCTGGATCGCAGGCTACCCCAATCTCCCTGAGCTCCATCAGGCCACATCCTCATCCGGCAACCTGATCCTCCCTGGGAGCCCCCAGTGGATCACTCCAGACACTTGTTTAAACCACATCAGCCCAGGCGGCTGGAGAGAGGATGCTTCCTCCGCTCACAGCCAAAAGCAAACCACATCAGAGATTCCAGTGTGGTCTTACTGCTACAGCAATAGTCTCAAGTGCTGGAACGAACTAATCTAAAGAGGTGCCTTTTTTGTTTGTTTTTTAATACCTTTTCAGACAGACTGTATCTGGCTGTGCATGTTCGGCAAGATCGGCCGTTCCGCTAATCAGAGGGGGTTTTGTTTGGAAGGGAAACACTGCACAGCATCATGATGCGATTTTCTCGTGCAGACAGCTGGCTCAGATGAGCTTGGCTAAATCTCTGTTCAGGCCTGCACACAAAGGTGTGTGTGAGCCCATTCCTCCCTGTTCCACTGATTCTGGGTCTTTTCCACTCCCATGCCCTCTAAAGAACAGCAATGTGTTTTTCACACAACTATGTGCTGGTCTGTGTGTTCAGGCATGCGTGGCATTTCCCCTCACTCCCGTTCAGTCACAACAACAACACATACACACACAGGCATACACACATACGCACACACGTACACACCTTCCTTCAACCCTCAGGCCTTGGCCCAATCTGCAGCTGTTATTGTTGTTGTTGCTTTGTTGTTGAGTGATTGCACTCACTAAAAAGACACAGGTATGCAGCACCATTACATGTGTAAGAACTTTGTTTTTATCACTGCAGAAGCAGAGGATGGTCTGAAAGCTATTAAAGTGTTAAAGCAATGGAAAAACTGAGTAAGAATATCCATTAAAAGTGATATCTTACCAGCACATCTATGAATATGTTGTCTATGGATATTCTGATATTCTTTGGCATAATTTATTCTTTCTAATTAGTAAGTACAAAACAGTCAAAAGTGCAAAATTTTGTTAATCAGGGCTTTTATATGAAAGGATGAAGGGATGCACCTATATTAAATATTGATGTATTTCATCACCACATCATTTATTCTTCTAGCTTGTAATTCCAGCTTGAGGCAACTAATGTAGGTTGAAAGGATTGGTTGGTTATGAGTGACAGAATATTAATTGTCAACTATCCCAATACTGATTAATAGTTTTAGTAATTCCCCAAGTCTCATTGAAAAAAAAAGAACATCAGGGGAAATTCAAATAGTAGAGCCAAACGCTATAGCTGTGCCTCGATCTTCTGACCTCCTGAATCCCTGTGGTCCAAACCTCTTTTGGACTAACAGTCCCAGAGTCCCAGCTCATCGCCCCTGGAGTATCTCCGGCAACTCTCCAACTTATTTTGACTCACACCTAGTGGTAGTCATAATTTTCTCGGAGGAAGAGGACAAACAGCGTGTTTGGCATTATTTCAGACCGACTTTTAATCATCTTCTTTTATCAGCTGTTCCCTTTAGGTGTTGCAATCCTTTGTCCAATATATTCACTAGCTCTCCTCTGCATATGTCCAAACCACCTCAGCCTCGCCTCTCTGACTTTGTTTCCAAACCACTCAACCTGAGCTGTCCTTCTGAAGTAACTCATTTCTAATCCCGTCCATCCTGGTCACTCCCAACAAGAATTCCAGCATCTTCAATTCTGCCACCTCCTACTCCACCTCCTGTTTTTTTGTCAGTGCCCTCATCTCCAAACCACATTTAACAGCAGGTCTCACTACTATCTTTTAAACCCTCCCTTTTACTCCTTGCTGCTATCCTTCTGTAACAGAGCATCCCTGGCAATTGTCTCCACCCACTCCACCCTTCCTGCACTCTCTTGTGCACTGTCCACTGCTTTGTATGGTTGACCCTAGGTGTTTAAACTCATCCACCTTCACTACCTCTGCTCCTTGCATCTCCACCATTCCATCTGCCTCCCTTTCTTTCCTACATGCACTGTCTTGCTTCTAATGACTTTTATTCCTCTTCTCTGCAGACCTCCACCTCCCCAGACTCTTTTCCACCTGCATCCACAGATCACAATGTCATCTGCAAACACCATAGTCCACAGAGGCTCCTGCCTGACCTCATCTATCAACCTGTACATCACCACTGCAGACTCCTAATCCAATGCCACCCCCACATTGAACCCCATACCTTCAGCTGCTCCCTTGTTTCCACCCAAAGGGGTCACCACAGCAGACTAATCTGCATTAGTAATTTGGCAGAGGTTTAGCGCCAAATGCTCTTCCTGACACAACCCTCCATGATGTGTCCCCACCTGGAATTGAACCAGGGACTTTTTGCTTGAAAGGCAAATGTGTAAACCACTATGCTACAAGGACACTGAACCCCACTTTTAATGACAAATCTAAATCAAGAATTATAACAGGAAGTAGTTCTACAGTATGACTGTTATCCAGTAGTTGGTAAGTAGGAGATTCACCTGATATATGTACAAAGTTGATCTGGTTGCAAAGAGTTCATAGAGATTTACAGAAATGTGTCAACTGCAGGCACTGAAAATGACAAGATGAAGAAGGTGCTTAAACAGAGTTTAAGTGTGAAAAAAAGAACTCAGGGAAAGACTTTAGCATTTTTTCACAGATTCTGAGGTGTTTCCTCTTACAAAAGGTGCCTTCTAAAAATACCTGATTTCCCAGATCTGCTTCATTAAATACAGTATGTTTCCTGGCAGTGCTGTGTTGACTGGTTGTTTTGCTAGCTGGGTGACTGGTTGGGGTTTGAGAGAGCCTGCAACACACTGCACTCTAATCCTTTCTGTTATCATAGAAAAAACAGCTGTGAAGACAATCACTTAAGTTAAATGCTTGGTTACATGTATAAACTGTAACATGAATCACATAAAATGGTCACATAAAATGAACAACTTGCTTCTTTTGGCTCAGGTGCTGGATGTTTGTTGGCACAGTTTAAAACCTGGCTGTGACCCCCCAAGATAGGCAGCAGCCCAGAGAGAACTTCCAGCCATATGGACCGATATTGATTCTCAACATATTCAAAATGACTCCAATGTAAAGCTCAGTGTGACTTCTGAATTACAATACCACTGAAAGAAGTTGCAAGCAAGCACATATGTAAGAATATTAGTCCACAGACAATCTCAGCCATCAGAATATCAGAGTAGTTATGGTTCTGAAGGTAAAACCTTTTTTTGTAAATGATCGTCCACAACTCTGCGACGCATGGTGCCCAGACTTCATCCAGGTGCACCATCCAGCATATATTATCTCTGCCGGTATCACGTCTGGATTCAACAAGATAAATCTTCATTTCACGTTGACTTCAAGGAGGCTCTAATCCTGATTAAGCAGAGCAACATTTGCCTTAAGCTAAAAAGCTGACGGGGATAAGTTTGTTCTCATTGTGAAAATTCCTACCAGGTTAAAATGGAGATCTCTATAAACGTCAAGGAGGCCATTAGTTGATTGCTGCACTGTGATAATAAATAATACAACTGCTTGACATTAAATAAAACACTTGATGTGTTTAAAAAATAGTGACTGGGATGGTATCACATACAACACTACATTGCAGCTGCTGTTTGCAGATAGTTTCTGGTAGTTGGCACACACAGGAAGACTGCAGTGTTGATACCCTGCCCATCTTTTCAGTGCATCTCCCTCATTTCTTTGGGATATACACTACTGCTCAAAAGTTTGGTTTCACTTGGAAATTCTCTTGTTTTTCAAAGAAAAAAACAAATTTTCTTGCAATGCACAAACAATTTTATCCATTTCACAAAAAATGAAAATTAATCAGATGATTTTTTTAAAAAATGATCTGAATGATTTTTGCAAAGAGGCCTACTATCAGCGACTGTCAGTCCTCTGCATCAATCTCCTGGTATGGCCACTAATCCAAGTTAATAATTTTATAATTATTAAAAAACCCTTTTGCAATTATGTTACACAGCTTAAAACCATTGTACTAATAAGGGAATTAAAAAAAAAGAGCATGGCGAACGCCCCTCTCACCATGGAGGGTTGCGTCAGGAAGGGCATTCGGCGTAAAACACCAGGGCGCATTAATCTGCTGTGGCGATCCCTTGGTGGAGAAAAAAAGGGAGCAGCCAAAGGGCACATTTCAGTATCTGAAGCATCAGCAGTTGTTTGTTTGTTTAGAGGTTGAAAATGGCCAGAAAAAATAAACTTTCTTTAGAGACCCATCAGTCTATTGTTGTGCTTAGACGGGAAGGCTATTCAATGCGAGGAATTGCAAGGAAACTTAAAATCTCTCACCATGCTGTTAACTACTCCCTTCAGACAGCAGCACAAACTGGCTCCCTAGCCAGGACAGAAAAAAAGAGTGGGAGGCCCAGATGTACAAATTTTCAAGAAGACAAATATCTGTGAGTGTGTAGTTTACGACAAAGACACCTCACAGGTCGCCAACTGGCAGCTGCACTAAATAGTACCTGTCACACACCAGTGTCAGCATCAACAGTGAAGAGGCAACTTCAGGATGTTGGACTTTATGGCAGAGTTGCCAAGAAAAAGCTATATCTCAGACTGAGATAGGGCGAAAGAACACAAACACCTGACACTGGAAGCCTGGAAGAAGGTGTTGTGGACAGATGACCTTAAGTTTGAGTTCTTTGGATCAAACTGAAGAACACTTGTGAGATGCAAAACAAATGAAAAGATGCAAGAACAGCCCATAATAACATCAGTCAAGCATGGTGGAGGCAGCACGATGGTCTGAGGGTGTTTTGGAGATGGTGAAATAGGAGATTTGTACAGAGTGGAAGGGACCTTGAGGAAGGAACACTATCACAAGATTTTGCAAAGCGAATCAAGTGCTGTCCATTCCCTATGGACAGCACTTGATTGGGGCCAATTTCATGCTACAATGGGACAATGACCCAAAACACACCTCCAAAATGTGTCAGCAATATTTAAAATATAAGCAGTCAGCCACAACTCCGAATGAAATGGAGTGGCCAGCAGTCTCCGGATCTGAACCGTAGTGAGCTGTTGTGGGAGCAGTTTGACCTTATGGTATGAAGAAAGACTCCATCAAGCCAATCGAACTGGTGGGAGATGCTCGAGGAAGCATGGGGTGAAATCTCCTCAGATTACCTTGAAAATTGACAGCTAGCATGCCTAAGGTCTGTCAGGCTGTAATTGCAGCAAAAGGTGTTTTTTTTTTGATGAAGGCAAAGTTTGAAGAACACATTCATCATTTCCATTAAAATCATTCTTTCTAACTCTGACAATGTCAGCGTGTCCTGATCATTTGCTATATTTCCTGTTCAGACTAATTTCATGTGTGCTTCCATGGAAAAAAGAGAATTTCCACATAATCCCAAACTTTTAAGCAGTAGTGTACACCTCAGTATTTGGCACCTTAATGGAGCCAGCTCTGTACAGTCCCATTAGTCACTTCATACATAACATCTGGATTTAGTGTTTTCTTTTTCGTCCCTCTGATTTCAATTTCACAGTGGGTTTCTTGAGCGTTCTTGTCCAGAAAAAGGACAAGCTTCAGGTTCAGCAGGGACAGTTTGTGTCCTGAATTAACATCTGTTAAGATGAGACACATATTATCCTCTTCAAGTGGAGAGCCTGCGCTGACATTTTAGGCTAGTTCTTTCCACTGAAATGACTTGATAAAATACCGTAGTCCTAGATGATGTCACAGTAAAACAGTACTTGATTGCTCCAGTAGCATACAACGCTTAATTTCACATGAAAGAGGTGTGCCAGGGGGGTGGGGGTGTCAAGGGCTTACCCTTTTCTAAAAAACAGGCAAACCTAATGCTTGTTTTTAACGTGTTCTTTTGGCATGAAGAGTCAAAAGCGTGCAGCATGCTTAATAAACTGCTGAGCAACGCAAAGGAATAGAGGCACTTACTGCTGACATGCACACCGATAAGGCCAAACAAGACTAATGACGGGAAATGTTTGGCAGCATTCAGCAACTACCTCATTTTCACTTGATCCTTTCACATCAAATCGTGTGACTGGATATCATAAATAAGGGCTACATTACCTTAAACATCCCATTAAGTCTAACTGCCATAAAATGATAATAAAGTTGCCAGTATGGCTTACCGCTGAAATGTAAAGACATGAATTGTACTCAAGGACAATTACAATGCAGTAAAGAATGAATTTATAAAAGTTGATCCTTATTAGTAATTGGGTAACAGCAACACCCAATATGCCAGTTACACAAAGGCTTGCAGTGGAGTGCAAAGAAACGTTACTGTTTACAAGTCTCTGAACAAATTGTGGGTTACGTCACTTTCAGTAAGTTTCTCCCACAGGCTCAGTGCAGACACAGCCCTCATTTGCAACCTAAGTTTCAGTGTTAATCAGATTTTACCATGATGCAAGTCTCCCATTCACTTCCAGCCTCAAACACAAACAGCAGTCTTGATAAAAGTGTGTGTGAACAATACAAATGACAGACTGCAGCTTCCCATATAATCTATACCATATTTGGTTTTGAGATTGAGTTTCAGTGGCAATTCAAGTGCAGTGTTGACTAAGACCTCACTTCAGGAGCTTTATATGCCATACACAGACTATGAAACGGGTCGCAGGAATCAAAGGTCAGAGGCTAGAGGCCAGTGGAAAGAGATGGGCAGAGTAAGGATAAAGCTGTGCCTGACCTCCCACTGCACCAACAGCAGAAGAGGACAGTCTGTGTGGATGGAGAAGGACAGCTGACGGGCCTTAAACAGTCCCCAGCCCACACTTCCTATTGGTTGTCTGTGACATCATGCTTCTACCCCCATTTTTTGCCTCCTCTTTTTAGGGTGGGTTCTTCCTCCCCCCCTCATTTCCCCATCACACACACAAATACACACAGCTTCATTTGCCCCTTTTAGGGACCTCAGCAGCTTCAGGAGGAGGGAAGAGAGAGCTCTTCCCTCCTCCTGAAGGAAGGAGCATGAAAGAAGTATTACAGCATGTAGAGTGTGGAAGCTTTGCTAATTCTATCTACATTTCTAGATAGAGGTGTGTGTGTGTGTGTGTGTGTGTGTGTGTGTGTGTGTGTGTGTGTGTGTGTGTGAGAGAGAGAGTTTCCCCATTTGTGAGGCAAGCACGTACCTTGTATGACACTCATAGGAAGCACCATGCACGCAACAGCCCTGCTGCCACATCATACTTACTTGTCATTAAAGTGCTTCCCAGTGGTTTAGTTTGTGGTCTGATAGCAGGAAGTCAAACAACTATACAATAGTGCACACAAACACATAAGCACACTATTTATATGCCATAATGTTTTTTCTGTTTTGTTTTTTCAGGCTTTAGGACTTGAGAAAGTCTTTCTTATTTAACACATGCCAAATGAGGAGTTTTGGTTGGTGCATAAGGTTTCATTGTAAAAAAAAATGTGTTTGACATTTTCATGAGAGGACAAGCACAACACCAGCTGGGCTTCACTGTGATGTGTTTTCAGTAATAAACTCAAAGGATTATCAAAGCAAAAAAGAGACAGATAGTGAGAGATCCTATGAGAAGGCATACTGGGAAATAAGAAAGAAAATGAAACATAAGAATCCGACTATTTATCCAGTGTATTAAAACAGGCATGTGAGAGACAGATGTGCTTTTTAGGGAGATTTAAAGCATGGAAATCTATCCCTATGCCAGACAGGTGTTCCATGTATGATGACAAAAGTGCACATAAGTCAGTTTGCGGAGCCTCCTCTGCTCTGCAACAATCAGATGCAGTGTTCAGTCCCAGATCACATCCTTCCATGATAGATTAGCTCTTAGTCGGATTAAGGACGAGTCAGTACATATATGAGAGGTGAGGTGTCACTGCCTGAGGAATCAAAAAGGTTGCAAAAGTTAGCAAGCGTGAGGATGAGGCAGGGTGGTTTGTGTGTGACTAATGGGAAGATGAAGGGTCTTTCTGTGTGTGTGTATGTCTGAAACCAGCTTTAGGCCACATAGTTTTTCCTGCTATGACAAAAACACTAAAAAGTGTGAACACACTGTAAATTAGAGCATTGAAAAAAATGCCACAGAAGGCAGAGAGGACAGATGCCAGTAGGGAGACTGGGAAGTGGGCACAGAGAACAAGCCTGCCTCCAATCACAGGAAGTGTGCTAAGCCCCCACCATGTTAAACATAAGACTTCCAGAAATCATTGAAACAAAATACCCACGCTTACTCCCCCAAACAAACAATGGTCTCCATTGTGAAATGCCGTGGCTACTAACAGTCAGGGGAGATATAAAGACACAGTTTAAAAACAGGGGGCCTGTTCCCCCTTCTTTTTTTTTTTTTTTTTTGTTTTTTGAGGCTGCAGACAACTCTCCCCTTCAACTGGAACGTACTGAGACATAAATGCGGGGCACGCAACAGCGTGGCCCACTTAGGCACCCCCCCTGCTCAGAAAAAAATGCTTTTGTTTTCCTGTTGTTACAGGCCTCAAACAACTCAAGGAACAAGGCTGTAACAGTAGTACAGCACCAGCAGGGGGTCAAAGCCATGGGATAAAGGCATGCTACACAGCAGACATGTTACACACATTCATTGAGAATGTAAACACAGGCCTGGAGAACCTGTTTTTTTTCCTTGTTGTGACCTAAAATCTGCTGTATCCATAAATGGTTGAGAAAAGACAAATGTGATTTTCTTCTACATTTGCTCAACCACCAGTAAACTAAACACGTTTTTTTAAAACACAGCATATCTACCACAAACAATCTTTCCCACAGTCTGAATCCTGATATTTCAGATGTATTATCATTCCTTTACCTTACTTTTAAATGAGCCTGAGGGTTTCCCAAAACAGATCACTTTACATGAGTTGTCTGCCATCCTTGAGAGAACTATTCTTCTGACATACATGTGGTAACCTGTGTAAAGAGGACACTGCACCAACTGCAAGCACAGGACAAGCTGATTCTATATTTACCCAAGAACTGCTGTATCCCTACTGTCGCCAGATGCAGTAATTTATTAGTTATTTCATAAATGTCTTGTTAACTCTTATTGGTCTGAATGCCGCTAAACTGAACATCATAAACTGTAACAAATGGAAGTCCTGAGGCTATATTTTCTGCTCCACAGGAGAACTGCTGCAGCGCTTGAATTGCTTCAGAAAAAAATCACTATGCTTCATAATAGAGAACACAAGACTGCAGTATTTAACAGAACTAAGAAACATGCAGATGAGAATGCAATAAGTCCTTGATCCTTTTTAGTCATGCACTGAATATTAATCTTTACTATTGCAGCATGTTCTTAACCAAGTGACGTGAAATGGTGTTAAATATGGCCTGAGCCTGATAAAGACCACAACAAGATGCCAATGGACAGGAGCAATCACACCTGCCAGATCCGTGATTTCTGCCGGAATGCACTTATTCAAACATGAATGTGCACATACACACATACTTTCAAACAGCTGGTGCTGGGCTAGCTTGCTACATACAGCCAGGGGATGGAAAGCTGGCTGAGAAAGGGAATGGAAGCACGCTGCTCAATCAATGAGCCATCAATCACACAAGCGCACACACACACACACACACACACACACACACACACACGCAGAGCAAGAAGGACCAAAGACATGAAACAGGAGACCATATCCTTTAACTACCACTCAAAAGAAAGCCATCAAAGTGCTGGCTCTGGCTCTAGGCCTTTTTCCGTGGCCAAATTTCCAGGCACTGCTTTGTCTTGTGGTGGTTTCATTAGAGCTACTACTAGACCCCTCTCTGAGGAGTTATATATACGTGTGTGTGTGTCTGTGTGTGTCAGTGTGTGCGCGTGTGTTGCACCACAACAGTTATCCGCTATCTTAACTAGCTCATTGCTGTGGGGTTTCTTTACTGTGCTCACTGAGCTCCCAGGCAGCAAGAGGTTGTGAAAAGGCTGGAAAGGAGGCAAGAGCAATCATACAGTAAGCAGCATACTTCTGTTGTCCATGTGGGTCTTGTAGAAAAGCCAGTGAATAAGAAAATGACTAAGACACTTCAGAGAAAGATTTAGCAGCGGTGATTACTATTATTTACAGGTATTTCTTTGATTCTTTGGCAACACTTGAACGTGTACCTTCGGCCGCTCCCTTGTACTCACCAAGGGGTCACCACAGTGGATTATTCTGCACTGGTAATTTGACAGCAGTTTTATGCAGATGCCCTTCCTGACACAACCCTCTATGGTGAGAGAGACTTGTGTCCACACCTGAAATCAAACCCAGTGACCTTTTGCTTGTGAGGCAAATGTGTAAACCACTACACTCTGGCAATACTTGTGCAATTGGTCCATAATTTCAGGTTCATTTCCAAAAAATGTTTTAAAGTTGTCTGAAAAGGGCAATAACTTTACTTTATTTAGTATTTTAGTCTAATCACAGAAGTTTATTTAAAAATGAACAACCTCTACATGCAAGTTTAAAATTTGACAAATTAATTTATACCTCCATTTTCTATCCAATTCAGGGTTGCAGGGGGGCTGAAGCCAATCCCAGCTACCATGAGGTGAGAGGCTTGGTACACCCTGGACATAATGCCAGTCTATCACAGGGCTAACACTAAGAGACAGAACAACCAATCACACCTATGGCCAATTCAGAATTGCACAATTAGAAGCTGGAGTACCTTGAAAAAATCCCCGCAGGCACAGAGAGAACACGCAAACTTCACACAGAAGGGCCCCAGCTAGCCAGTGGATTTGAACCTAAGACCTCCTTGCTGTAAAGCAACAGTGCTAACCACTGTGCCACCCAAAATTAATTAATTGAAATGAATTTATTTACTACCAAATTACATTGTCATTACCAGAACACTGATTTTTTTTTAAATTGAAGAACCATAAAATCAAGTGTTGCCATAATTTTATTTTCTCTATTCAGTGATTTATTGTGTATATTTCATCGTTCATGTCTATCTATCTATCTATCTATCTATCTATCTATCTCTCTATCTATCTATCTATCTCTCTCAAAGTCTGAAAATGATTTTGACAGTCTAAACATGGCCAGTTTGGAATAATATTTGAAATCTGGAGCGAGTAATCATGATCAGTGTTTCTTTATAAGTGACCTAAATGATAAATGGATTCTCTAAATTAAAGAGAAGAAACAGGAAAAGGCTAGCAACATTTGTGGCAGGATCAGCAGAGTTAATGTACACAGTGAGAAGTAAACAACACCAGAGGACGTCCTTGTGTCTCTGAGCGGCAGTGACAGCATGTCCTCCTGTCTGCACTGTCACTCTGTGTCAGCTCTCATTACCTACAGCACTGCACGAGCAGCACTGACTGACTGACTGGCTAATGGCACCTGCTACCTACTGCTTTATGGATGACTGTAGGGGGCTGCGATCACCATGACAACATAGAGGTTGCACTATTCCTGACCTCATCCGTGTGTAACTGGTTCTCGTAAACAGTATTACTAATTTATAATACACAAGAAACCAATTTGAGTTTATTTCTCAAGTGTTAAATATCTATAATTTACACAGTAGAATTGAAAATGTAAGCAACCAAGTTCAAATAGTGGGGACTCTCTTTGCCTCACAGCCTATACCTACGTCCCTTAGGCTGATCCACCTGCAGCCATAGGCTTTATTGCAGCTATAGGGAAGTCACAAATGAAACAGACCCCATTACTTGACACAACACTTCCCTTTGAGCCGTCATGCTTCTATTGTTGCAGGATGGGACGTGCTGGATGCCTCTAACTTAAGGATGGCTGTGCCATCATTGTATCAGGGGTATAAAGGTCAAAGCACGTCAGCTAGTGATGGGAGCAAGGGATCAATGCACCTCATGTCAAGAGCACCCACACACTTTCTAAGAAAAGAAGAAGAAAATGTACACTTCCTTTGATCCCAAACCCAACAAAATGTGTTCAATTTAAAGTATGCCATGTTTGCTTGTATAATGTTTTTAAAATATTATAGGATGTCTGAAAATAAAGTTTTAATACATTTGAAATTGATTCAGAAAAGAGAATTACTCGACTGTTGATTCACTGCATAATTAACACTGTGTCTACCACCAGTAGAATTAAGGTTTCCAACTGTTTTGAAAATAAATAATTGCCAACTGCAAGAAAAGGGAGTTTCAACTGGTAGGAGAAAAAAATGCTGGTTGTGTTTACTGGAAGGCTTAAATAAAAAAACAATGTAAATAATCAGCTTGTGTGGTAAGCCCCTGGGACTCCACTTTTATAAAACAGTGGGGTAAATTTCATCTTGAGGATGGAACAACAGGAGAGCACAAAAATGATGTTTACAGACATCCACACCTCACACGCAAACAAGTGAAAAATCAGGAAGTCTCTCCTCACTGAAGCTGGTGAAGTTTTCAAGATGTTAAGGTGCGTCTGTTACTCCTCAATCTGACAACTGATCTGCGGTGGCTGCTAAGTGAGCAGCTTCAGGCGGAAGCACAGCCCAAATTGGGCCTTTGTTCCAGACTGCACGGAGGCATGAACAAAACACAAACACACACAAAGTCTGGGCAGTCACACACACACACACACATAGCTTACTCCACCGCAAGCGCCTCTGAGCCGCGTCTCACCCACCCACACACATATACTAAACACAACCTGACCCGCCTCCCCTCTCACTCTCTCATTCCTTATTCCTCTCTGTCTCTTGCTCTCTCCTCCTCACCCTCATTCATAAAATGGCTGCTTCACAACTCCAATTCCTGGCATGGAATTTATGGATAAGGGGTCGGGGGCACCAACGGGCCAGGAGGGACTTGTTTGTTCTATTTGTCCCCTCCCTTCCATCCTTTTTTTTTGTGCACCCCTTCCCGGTCCACATAACCATTTCCATCGCACGCCAATGTGATTTGTCCGCCTAATTCTCCTCCTCACATATGCCAGCCTTCCTCATCCCTTCGCCCATTCCTTTTTACCCCCTCCCCTCCAAAACAAACCTGATACCCTTGTAGCCTTCAAGGGAAACTAAAGCTATGCATCTGGTGGAGCAAGGCAGGCGCAAAGTGGAGAAGGGGCAGGAGCAAGAGCTGGTGGCTCCTCCTCAGAGGCCAGCAAGAGGGGAACAGGGACATTCTCGAGTTCCATCCCTGGAACACAACCTCCATGTTTCTGCAGTTTTACCACATCACAAGGACACACATGCAGAATCCCAAGGCATGCATTCAAAGCAACAGGAGATTCATTGCTATAGCATTTGCTTTTTCCCCCATGTGTTCCTAAAACAGGAGGAGAGCTTTCATCTTTTTATACCATAACAGAAACTGCAATTTTTATTAAAGAAGCAACAAAATGGGGCAACCTGTGTGCCAGAGAGCTTTATAAACTTATCAGACAGAAGAGAAAACAGAGACTACAGTGCCAAAATCAGACAATGAGAACAGGCAATAAGAAGTGTCAAGTGTGTGTATTGGTAGGTATGTCTAGGTGAATTTGGACCGGATTGCATCCATTTCAGCCACTACACCATGCTGCAACATCTGCTTCTGAAAGCACACAAATTAAAACTCACTCAATAACAACCCACCCTCACCCCCAACCCCCCAAGACTAACTATCCCTCTCATCCTTCCCCTTTCTCCCCCTCTTCTGCTGCCGTAGCCCCTAACAGACGAGGGGACGAGCAAGGAAGGGTCGAGGGGCAGAGCCAAACAGTCCCTCCTCTTACTGGAATGAGCTTTAATTTGGGAGGGTGGGGCTGGGCCAGTTCTGTGGTAAGACATGCACATGTGCCACACACAAAAAGGGGCATGTGTTAAATTAGTGGCATGTGCACACATATGGGAGACACAACGAGGAGGGTCAGTTTTAGTGAACCACATGCTTAAGCCATCGCTGCCCGTCTCCTGTTTCTACATCTTACATCGAAATGAGGACACCGGATGTAACTGGATATATATGTGCTGTAAAATTACACTATGCCACGGTTATATAATCATTGTACTAGTAATGTAACTGCTACTGTGTTTTGTATCTCATAGAAGCAGCACATTATGACCAGAATTTTGCATTCCCCCTCCACAGCCTACAGGTTTCAGCCCACGCAGGCCACCTTCAGCCCACCCATCCTCTGCTTGCCTGTCAGCCCTGGCCGCATTCCACTCAAACTTTCCATAGATGGGAACAGAACTGTGTTGATGTGCCTTCAGTATTTAGTGTATATGCATCACAACCCGGGGACCAGAGGATCAGAGGTAGACTTAGGGGCCACGGGGATGGGGTACATGCAGGGGTACAGAAATATCAGATGCCACATTTAAGGTGGCTGTGATAAACAGGGCAGGAGTAATCAAACGAAGTAACATCCAGGCTGCGTTGCATGGTGTGGTTATGGCTGCCTGGCTATTTATATGTGTCCCTCCTTCAGAGAAGGAAGCCGCTCCTATTGGATCCAGATGTGAGAGCAAGGACAGACAACAACTCGACTGAAAGGTAACAGCCTGGACCCAGTGGAGGTTCTGCTGTTGCAGAGCTACTGTGCTATCATTTAGGATCAGCCACTTTAGTCCTCTATGACAAGGACAAAGACAAGATTTCATTTATCTTTGAAGTACAACATCAACAATGAGTTGCCATGGTATGAAGTGATAAAGAAATTGATGTGAATTCAAAAAACAAGCATGAATAGGTTCACATTCACACATTTACATGTTTCTGACAGATGAAGGTCACAGCCCATCAAAGGCTTCAATGGTTAAATTATTTCACACTCAGTCAGTCAACTAACATAACTTAACACTGCTGTCCTCCCCCCCTCTGTTTGACCATGGCACTTGAATTTGTGCTAGTGAGATGTGTTGTGACCCTTTATGATGAATTTATAGTAGCTGGCCCCTAGCAGGCTGCGAGTCCATTGATCTACTAATAGATCCCATGACACTTGATCAATTCTTAGACCTCTCTCACTAGAGCTGGAGTCTAGAGGCATTTTCACACATGACCCCTGGACTGTCGGGAGAATCAACATCAGGTCATAACTAGAAGTTGGCTTTTCTCACATGCAGAACACAGAAGAAGACAGTTTGCTTGAAATGCATTCTCACTACTACAGAGGACAAGTACAGAACACAAATACTTGGCTTAGTTTAGGTTAAGGTGCTGCCAGTGTGGAGCACCCATAATGCCCACTGGCTCAGTTCTCAATTCTCTGGACATTTACGTCCACTATTCTCACATAGGTGTAATCATACATCACACAGACTTTGTACTAGGGTACCGCCAGGTTAAAGACTGTTTAATCTTTAGTCTGACTGTCTAACTGAGTCAGACATTTGGCTTCTCAAGTACAGCTCCACCTAGTAATGTCTGGAAGGGTTGTAGTGCATCGATAAAAAAAAGCCTGGTTGAAGGAAGATAGGGAAGAATACCCTGAATAGTTTTGAACAAAATAAGTAAGAATGATGGAACAGCATCCATCTGCCCATCAGTTCACATTCTATTCTTTTCTTGTTCTTCTGTCTTCTTACAGCCACCGGACATGATGTGGCAGACAACAGAGGCCCAGGACAGCTGTTAATCTAGTAACATCTGGCTCTGTCAGCCCACACTTTTCTCTCCCATAGTGAATGGATACGGACTATTCTCAGAAATGACATAGTGATCCCTTGATCCGCGGTTGCATCAGATATGTCTGGCATGAGATAGCTGATGCTAGTACAGGCACGCGCACACTCACACACACAAGCATCGTTTGCGGTTGTGGACATGGGACATGAGGTCTGAACAGGAGCCATTGTAGAATGCGCTACCAGGCAGCCACAGTGACTGGGGCCCATTCGCCCCTCTGATATGGCTCGAGTCTGAACACCGACGTCAGCCCACAAGCAGCCCACGTGACGTCAAGCACATGTGTGCTTTGACCAGGCGCCTGCCCAAGTTGGTTTCACAAAGAGAATGAAGGAGCGGATGGTAAGGGAGGAGAGCATGATCTGGATGTCACAACTATTTGTAAGCCCCCCAAAAAACTGAAATTGAGATGAGTTTTGATTAGAGCAAGCAAAATAAAACACTAGTATTTCACAGCGTGCATCACTGTCAGTCTAATGGTATAATTATATGTCTGCTCTCAAATAACTCTGAGGCATTCCTGGTGCCCACAGTAGGGCCCATGTTCAAATAAAATAGCACTCTCTGGTTGACCAGCAGCTGCTGGCTTGTATTTAAAAAAGAAGTGATACAGATGCCAAAGGAGACAGCAATAAAGTAAATCATTTCACCAGTCAGGGGTACATCATGTCATATTGAATAAGTAGGTTTCCTGGAATAAAATCAGACCTTTGTGTGTAAGTAAATACTCTCCTTTGTTTGTTGTGCTTCTTCTGCAATACAGTGTTTTCTCTGTCCAATGCAGGGTATAAGAAACAGTCCTGGCTGGTGTTGCGTTGTATTATCTAATAAATGACGTCCTGATGCTGAGCTAACTTTTTTGTCTGTTTGACTGGATGAAAAGTGCCCGAAAGAATGTCTCAAAGTCAAAAAATAAAAAATAAAAATAAGAGTAGGATGCCCATGAAATTACATTTTGATCGTTTTGAATCACAGGAAACACACCAAGTCCAGAGCACATTCCACTGATCCCTATGTCACCCCTGCACCCTCCTGGTACCCGTTCTGCTGGCTCCACCCGCCAAGGCCACCCGCCACGAGGGAAGCAGGAGAACAGTCCGGCATTCCACAAGCCTACGTGCTGCACGACACAACCACACAACCGCATACATGGAGGTCCAGGGGGGCCCTACCCTCAGCACACCCCATCACACTCAATCACAACAACGCACAGACAGATGTAAAATCACTTTAGCACAGGGCAAATCATGAACTCCTAATGCTTTCTTAATGATTTATGCCACTGTTTGGTCAAAAGAGGACATATTCACACTAGTCCACAATACTCACCCATCGATACAATACAAAACAGTTTTTGACTTGAAGCTGTTGACCAATGAGGAGTAAAGAGAGCCTAATGGGCTTAAGTCAGAGACCAGACTGCCCACTGCTCTCCTAAGCCTGTTTGACCAGCTGTCTGTCTGCCTAAAGACAGACTGGAGAGCACTTTGCGTGCACACACCCACCCACTTGAGGGAGTGAGCACCAAAGACACTCCAACCTCCAGACACCCCTCCCATCTGCTCTACCAACCGCCAAAATCAAATCAGAACAACAGCATAGGCTGCTGGCTTCCTCATGTCTCATGTTTAATATAAAAGTTTACAAGACCTTAAAAGGCTCTAAAGTCAACTATTACATCTAATGCACATATATAATTGCTTAACTTTAATAGGGAATTTGAAATATTACTAATTTTTATATATTTTTGTCTATCTTGTGTTCAACACACACACACTCTAAACACCATGCATGCCTTCTCTATATTTGAACCCATGATCCCATTTCATTGGACTTACAGTGTACTTTTCTATCCTGCAACACATATGTGTGAAAAACAGAGGCTGTAATTTACAACTGAGTGTGAGTGCTCCCAAAGTGTGTGTTTCAGCCTCAGGACTGCATTTTCCCCCACACTCTTGTCATTTAGAGTTGTTAAAGAGCATGCTCACTCATTAATGCAGAGTTCGTTAGACCTTTCTCATCAATGTACCTACACTCTGCCCTCCATCCTCCTGCGCTTACTCTGTTGTTAGCCAGACAGCGCTGTGAGATAAATGGCTACATTAATCGTCTTTGATAGCTTGGGGATCTTCCCAGTGGACAGGCGGGAACAGTATACATGTGATGTCAGGGCCATTTTGTAAAGCTGTGTATGTGTCTCCCCTGTGTGCAAATGTGTGCAGAGACTGAAAACAGTTGCATTTGGATCGCTGCTTGATGGATAATTTGTCCCTGTGTGTTCAGTGTCTCATGCTGTAAATGAAACACATAATGGGACATGGCAGCAGGCTCTTAACCCCACTTTGTCCAATGACTGTGTTTGTTCTTGTGTTCTCCCTCTCTCTTCAGAGGTGAGCCTCAAGTTCTCAGATTGCTGCAGCTGTCAGGGAAGACCCAAAGGACTCTGGCTGTTTCCTCAGCTCACCGAGTAGACACTCCTCTCTGACTTTCTCACTCTCTCTTGTAGACACACATTTTCCCTGTATCTTCTTCCCTCCTTGGGGGTAGGCTGTGAAGTGGTAATGTGATGCCGGAAAAAGGCAGAAGAGCACTGCAATGAACACCTGTGTCAAAACAGCTACAGGTGTTCAGCAGTGACACGTGTTTTTTTTCCCACACACCTGGAAGATCGGACACTTCTCTGCCACCCACAACATCAGTTTACACACAGTTTAGGAGAGCAATGCAAGCAGGGTTTGTTGTGCAGTAGTGTCGTATTATTATGGCACCTTTCTCCAGAGGGTACCTATAATCCAGTTACAGATTTAAACAAGGGCAATGGTTCCAAGGCAGCCATCCCACTTATCCTCGGATCACAGGGAGAACAGAAAAGCTTCTTGTCAATCCTGCAGGGACTTCAAAGGATTCAACAGTCTAAACATTTGTAGATATTTGTGGAATTCAAGATACTTAATTGCACCTGAACTCCAAGAATATCTTGATTCCAGCTCATTAATCAAATCCCATGATGAAAGCGACAAAACACTACAACCTGGTTTGTGTGAGGCATGTGGAGACGTATTTGCACAGGACAAAAAAATAAAAAAGGCAGGATACTAGCACTAGATGCAAAACACAGTGAGTAGCCTAGCAGAAGACAGCACAGTGACATCCAAAGATGAAAATAACAACAATGACTTCATTTGCACAGCACCTTTAAAAACATTTGCAGAAAGCGTTCAAATTACTTTGAAAAGCAGAATACTACATTCAAACTGAAAGCTGGACATCAAGGCCAGAACCAGATAAGATAAAAGCAAGGTGGAGAGAGTTAAATATTAGGAAAAATGTGAAAAATGCAAAATATAAAATTCCACAATAATCAAATGCATGAATAGCAATAATAGCGAGAACAAAAACTTTGAAAAAAGTGGAAAATCTGCTTCACAACATGCATGAACTGATCCCTAAGTCCAGAAGGACATCTGGACGGAGACTAGTTTGTTATATTGTCTTTAAAACATCAAAACGCCGTCTCCCAGTTTCTATAATTTCAGTTCCATATGTTATTGTGAAAATACAAAGCAAAATGTCTAAATTTTCTCTATGTCATAATGGAAAAGAATATTTAAGAAAATTACTGGATGCAGATCCAGATCAACTCCAACTGGTAATCATTTTAAGTTGGGCCAAGCAAAATTTGCATTTGAATTGGTCAACAACTTTTTGAGTGATCCTATTAACAAACAAATATAACACTGACAGGCAAATAAACTAACAAACCTAACCAACCCCATAACCTTCTTGGCGGAGGTAAAATAAAACAAATACAATACATCGTGACCTTATATCTGATGTTCAGAAAGAACGCTGATGAACAAGCCAAGAGCAACAACTGCAATGCAGCTGGACCATTCCCACACATAGAAACCATGAGTACTCCATATAGCTGTAAGCCAAGTCTACACACACAATGTTTGATGTGCAGAGTTGGAACCAGTCAAGACTTAGAACGATTTGACTGGTGAACATGAAACAAGAAAAGCTTTCATTTTGAGGAAAAGTGCCACCAATAAAACAGCATGCCCACACTGATTGTGTAGAGCCTGTGTGCCAACCTAACGCTGCATTTTACAACACAGCTCAGAATCCAAGACTAAAAAATGAATAGATGTGTCATCACCCCAAATCACCGTTAAGAGGAATAAGAAGCGGAATTTTCTAAAAATAAACTAATTTGTCGGGGTCTTAGAGGCTAAACACCACATTCTAGAGAAGCTGAGCTGAGTGCAAGTGACGTGTCAGCGGATCACTTACCGTCATGCATTCTTTATTTGAGCTGTATCCCTCTTGAGTGGCTTAGGTAACCTCACAAATGCATGCTGAGGAATATGGGTTAAAGTCTAAATAGGTCTCTAAATACGGAATACTGTGAGGTGTTACATATGAATGAAAGCTTTTTCCGACTGTTTCTCGTCTACTGTGTGAAACCTTAAAAAGCACTAGTATATACAAACATAACCTATCTTGACAACCTTGTAGATTTCACCCATATTTTCCATTTGATTGTACACTGCAACAGAATAATAAGGAAAATATTGCAGGTTTATTTTTAATGATACTGATCAACTGAATTTAGATTACATAAGATATTTTCACACATGCACTGTAGCCCTGAACTTTTTTCAACTCACTTAACAGAGGTACATGTGAGAACACAAAAGTCGGACACAGTCATACTGGACATTAACCAGTCTTTAACCTTCCAGCTCCCTAGTACAATTTCCATATGATGTTGTGCTATTTGCATATCAGTGCAAATTGAGTGCAAACAGCACAGCTAATATTAAGGTGCACTCACTACTACTGAGTGGACGTGTGGTGCCTCCTGCAAGTTCTATCCAGACAGCTTAAACCACTCCCAGTATTTCCAGTAGTGCAAACGCATCTGAAGTGAACTATTTTCTGCTGTGTGCTACATGTGAGAGAGGACAGATCTGGAAAATATCCCAACCTGATTCTCCTGAAATTGTCCGAAGTTCCTGTGTGAAACCAGCTGAAGAAATCTAGGTAAATGACTCACCATGGACATAAACAAAATGAGAGGTAGTGGACTGAGAAATAAAGTTTTTGGAGGATAGGGGTTACGTCCTCTTTCTGTTTGCAACATTACGTAAAGACACGTGTGTTATCCTTTTAAAACAGTGTAACTAAACTCTACTGACAGCAAAGACAGTAGTCTTTTATGTAACCCCCCTGCCCAAGCCAAGGCGTTTGTTTGTGGTTTTTTGTTTTGTTTTTTTTTTTTTTAAATCTGGGGTAAGCAGGCAAAGCCCACAGGCCAAGAGGTGGTCTTCCAGGTTAGCAGCTGTGTGAGTAAGGATTAGTGGAAGAAAGGAAGGAAGATGTTGACAAGGAGGAAGAAGTAAGTGTAACAGAAGGAGAGATGATGATGGTCCGTCAACAGCCTTCAGCTATAGAGTTGGTCAGAGTTTATCAGACAAAGCAAGAGATGAGGAAACAAAATGCATTCTTCCAGATCTCCCCGTGAGGGTCAGACAGTGAAAAGAACACCCCCACCACATGCTGTGTCCTACAAAAGCATGTAAAGTAAGCACTGTCTGTGTTTTGAACATGCCTTAACGAAGGCATATACCAGGCATTTAGTTTCGCGAGGCACACAACCAGGAAATAATACCAACACTGTGACAATAAGACGATAAGATGCAGTAAGCCTTGGTCAATACCATTTGGCTCATTTAACTGAATCTGTCCATTGTCTGCCCTCTGTGACATCTCCCATTCCTCACTGCTGTTCTATCTCCTTTCCTTATCTCTCATAGACAGAGGAATCTTCAGTATGTGACAAGAATGCCAACAGGGAAGCCAGCCACAAGACTAAACTTAAGTAACCCTTAAAAAGAGGGTAAAATGTTACAGAACAGACAAAATATAAATATGGTGAAGCTCAAGAGAAAACTAGAATTTCATGAAGGAGAAATTCATGTTGATTTTAGATTCTGGTGGGGTTTTGAAGTTGAAGGGTGTAAAAGACAATGAAGTCCAAGTGTAAAAAGAGATGCCTCAGAGGTTACAGATTGCAAAGCATCAGAAACTGCTGGTGACCAATCAAAGAAAGAAAATAGCCTATTTAAATCAAAGGACAGCCTTTTTGTTTCAGAATCAGAATCCTTTATTAACCCCGGGGGGCACATTGCATAAAACATGTTCCCTAACCAGGAATCAAACCCAGGCTATGACAGTGAGAGTGTCGAATCCTAACCACTAGATCACCAGGGACCATCGTCATTCTTGTTTATTTTATTTGAGGTCATTCAGCCAGTAGTTATAAAACACTTACGGAAAGAAAAGAGAGAAGAGCAGGTAACAGAGAGGAAAACCTACCAAGATGAGCAATGAAAACCTCTGTATCCAATAACAGAGGGGCCATGCACCTATTATCTTTAAGAGATCGATTCAGAAGTGATAGCAGGAATGATAACCAACACTCAGATTAAATAAAACACGTCTGAGTCAATGAACGAACACAGAAATCTAATTATTCTCACGATGTAATTCCAATTCCACCAGCAATTAGCGGCAAGTGCAATAAGTCTGTAAACTCAGCATTACCTAATAGCACTTGTGATTTAACTTAAATAGAGTCCAAGCTAAACTAACAGAACATTAATGGCTATTTGTAAGAGGCCACTGGCACACAAAGGCTAATTCATTCCTGCTGAAGAGAGCAGTTTAGTTAGAACAATGACACTGGGCGACTAGGGTATGAAGCCACACTTGAACTTGCTTATGATCTTCACAGTTAATCAAAGTCATTGGGGCATGGGGAGGTAGAGAAGGGAGAAAGTGAATAGTAGAGAACCCCAATGGTTAATCCCAACCACAGAGTCTTCACTCTCTGAAGATGCCCATGACAGACCTAAGATGGGGGAAGGATGCCAAGCAATTAACTGGAAAACTCACTGGTTCAACAGTCACGGTCTGGAAACGTTTTAATAAGCTGGAAACAGTTTCCAAAATGGTTTACGGTTCTGATGCCGACCAGAAACAAAGGCCTGCATTGTAAAGGCAGAGCGTGTATTTTTTCTGATCGAGTTTACTGCCAAGAAGCAGGGAACAGGCGACACACTCAAGAGCAGTCGCCGTTGTTTCTTTAGGCCCCCCCCCCCCCCCCCCCCCCCCCCCCCCCCCCCCAAAACCACCAA
>VUQH01043083.1:5258-28938 GCA_015106775.1 Etroplus canarensis | reverse complement strand
TATTTTTTCTGATCGAGTTTACTGCCAAGAAGCAGGGAACAGGCGACACACTCAAGAGCAGTCGCCGTTGTTTCTTTAGGCCCCACCCCCCCACCACCCCCTACTCCACCTCCTAAAACACACACACACAAACACAGCCTTTTCCACCACAAAGGCAGACATGCGAGACCTCCTCCATTGAGCTATGGCAGAAAAAATGCCACGCTGCAGACCATCCCCACAGTGGCCTGTCGCCAATATCTTGAATCAATCTTCAGTATGATAGCCCTAATTTGGGCCATTCAGAGGGTAAGTATTTACATCAGAAAGTTAAACCCAGTAAAACCACCAGAGATTCCTGGAATGGGCGTGTTAGTTAGTGACAGAAAAAATGAAAGGAGAGTACAAGAAATAATGTCACAGATAAACACATTTCTCAGCCCAACACTTCTGTGCATCACCCTGACAAAACAATTACACATAAACACACACACACACACACACACACACACATATATATATATCTTTTTTTATTACAATTTCTAGTTACATTTTTTGTTCTCTGCCAAATGTTTCAGCTGTTTCTAACCTGGTGGTGAACAGTTAATGAGACGTTTTAACATTTGGCCTGGTCAGAGATTAAATTTCGTAGGTATTTCTGGGACCACAGCAGGTAAAAGCATGTTTGATCTTGACTTGGTCTTGTACAGATGTCAGTTTGGATGTGACCTCACTGTTGGGTGGACATGTATGAACCTCCACCTCAACCTCACTTGCTTTTTCTCAGTCCTTTTCCACTCTTGACTTTTTCCTCTCCCCTTCTCTTCCTCAAGTAGCCGGCCTCTCCGGGAGGACATGACCCGCCCAGCTCACTCACTTCATAAATCAAGAGCGACATCTCCGTTGTTGCACTTAAAAAGAGGCGGCGGTGAAGCCTTTCTTTGCTGTGCCCCGAGAGGCCGCTTCCTCCCACTGCACTGGAGCCAAGAGTTTAAACACATGCTTGTGTGCAGCATTTTCTGACACCCGCAGGCACTAAGTGACGCGCCGAATGCAGATGTGTCTGTCTCCATGGCAGCACTGAAGAGCACACTGGGCAGAGCACGTACTTACATGCTAGGAAATAACAACCCCCTCTGATATTTACATATACTCCAATGCAAAATAATACTGGGCTTTTGTGCGCTGCCATGTGGCTTGAAAGGAAATAAACAGTGATTACTTACCTGATTTTAAATATACAATGTTAAAATTTGTTGAGAGAAGACACATATTGGGTTTTAAGGGTTAACCGTAGTTTTTGCATATCTACAATCAATAACACAACAATTATGCAATCAGGGAACAAAGAAAAATATTTATTATGATACACATAAAAAGTCTGTTTTGACCTTGTGCAAAATGTAGGGTTAGGGTAGGGTTAGGGCTAGACTGCAGAGGGTTAAAGTAAAAATGATTAAATTCTAATTCCAAGAGCTTAAATTAATCCTGCAGTTCAAGCAACAGTGGAGGTAGCGACTAGAAAAGGTCACACTATTAGGGGTCTCCGCTCGGGTCATAAACATTTCTTTTACTCAGGCCAAAATGGTAGTACACCAGTTGCTTTAAGCATTCCCTTAAATAAACTCACTGTACAAAAAGGTGTAAAAATGAGCCATTCCTGGATTTGAGATCCTATGTGATAGTCCCTCCCCAGGCTGAGGTGTACAGGACTTCTCAAGAGACACAGAATACTAATAATACCACAGCCACACAGAGTAGGCCAGAGTCCAGCATATCTTCGTCTGCATGCCAGTAAAGCCACTGGTGCCAACCCGGTGGCTTAGAATGTGAACCATTCATAATCTGTGTACCCCCTGTCCTTAAACACTAAGAGGACTCCTGCCTCATCCCACAACTCATCCAGCCAGATATTTTCAAAGACAATCCATAATGGTCCAAAGAAGCACTCTCACTGAACCCACCACTCTCATCGGTGCACTTCATGGCGTGTGAAGAATTCTACAGACCTTTCAACACCTAAGTGAGAAAATTAAGTGTCTTTGCCCACCACACTCCTGTTCCAGGCAGCAATATTGCACCTTTATTCCTCCTTGTTGTATGAAAGGTACAAAAGGCTTTTGCTTTTGTGCTTTTAAGCAGCATACTCAAATCAACAAAGCCAGCACAGAGGAATCCATGATGTTTAGGTGCCGCAGCCCTCTGATTCCACAACACTGGCATGCTATGTAAAAAAAAATACACTGCAGCAGCAAATACAGCAGCTGATGTTTAATTTAAATAAGCAACAGTCTTCTGATGCCATTAAGACAGAAACTCTCAGACATAAAAACTTCATCTTGAACCAGAGAAGCATCCAATGGCCTTTCAGAGTCAGTTTATTTAATTCAAGTAACCTATGCTTAATGTCTCAAATTAAAAATGAATTTGGCATGTAGTCACAGATGAAATAGCAAAATTGAGAACGAAAAGAGACATTTAGTGGGTTTTGCTAAGCTATCATGTTACCTGAAATGGCTCAGTGTCAACTAAGTGACTGAAAAGCTAAAAAATAAAAACCTAATTAGTAAAAATGCTGTATAATCTATCTGAAAAAGCAAAATCAAAGACAAAGTTCTTCCCAATTTTCCCAGTTTTAGGTTGAAATTATTTTATCTTGTGTCATGCAAAATAAGAAGTATCTGAAAAGCTGTATCTGGCTGGAAGAGTTATTCATATTTATAAAATAACCATAAGTACATGTAGTCATGTGATTCTTTGGGCAAGCCAAGACACTTACCCACCACAAAAAGAAATATTACTGTGGATGTTGTTCTCTTTCAAGCCTAAGCCCTGTCACTAGATGCCCTGCCTCCAACTTTCACCATGCTGGATCTTCACTGTATTTTATGAAACTCCTGTTTAAACTCAGGTAGTAAGCAAAGCAGTAGCACAGAATGAGTCAACATGTGTTTAAAAATGAAATGAATGAATATAGGCTTTTTGTTAGATGCTAAATCTAATTGTAATCATTTCAGAGAGATCAAGATCAAGAGATCAAGAATTCTTTAATGTCCTTATGCATTCACATAACGAAATTTCTCTTGGGAGTTCTCATACTGAAAAATTAAAAAACACTGTCTGCTTGTACACAGTGTGTGGGCATGGCCCACTGGCTTGCTGATAAACTAATCATTCTCTTGAAGCTGCAGTAATCAGAAATCTACACTGTAAAAAGAGAATTGTTGGAACAACTTAATCACATTACGTCAACTGGTAACACATGATTGAAGTAAGTTTCTTTAAATCAATTTAACATGTCAACCCAACAGATTTAAGTTAGATGTACTTTAATAATTTAGGTGTCTTTAAATTAGAATTCCGGATTATTCTAACTTAAATTTCAGGTAAGTCAACCTAAAAATTTCAAAAAGTTTAAGTTAATTTTTAGCTCTGTATAGACACATTAACTTAATTATTAGCGTTACTCCAAAGTATTGCACTACTCATTTCCAACAAAACACTTTTCCTTCAGGAAAAGTACATTTCACAATTGCATGTCTTCAAAATTTGTTGGTATTATAAGATACATTTCAGTAATAAAGTCCACAAAATGTCAGTCAAACTAAATTAAGACAAACTAAAATCAGACATTAAACTTTAAAGTTTACTTTTCTTAAAGGAAAAGTGTTACATTGGAAATGAGTAATGCAATACTTTGAAGGAAATCTAATAATTAAGTTAGTGTCCCTGTAGTGTAGTGGCCCCTCTCACCATGGAGGGTTGTGTTGGGAAGGGCATCTACCATAAAACCGCTGCCAAATTACTGATGCGGATTAATCTGCTGTGGCGACCCCCCGGGGAGAAAACAAGGGAGCTACAAAAAAATTTTAAAAGTTGATTTACCTGAAATTTAAGTTAGAATAATCCAAAATTCTAATTTAAAGATGCTTAAATTATTAAAATGCATCCAACTTAAACCTGTGGGCTGATCTGACTTATTAATGATAATTCGATTTTTAAAAAAAACTTAATTCAATCATGTGTTACCAGTTTACATAATACAAATAAGTAGTTCCAACAATTCTCTTTTTACAGTATAAAATAAAGTCTCCCTGACTCCACCCAAAAAAATTCCCCAAAAATATTCCCAGGGGAGACCTCCATTTAAACTATTTTGCCCTATGTTACTTTCTCTTGGCACTATCACTATTTTGCTCTTTATACTACTTTCTATGACTCATCTGAGCTTGTCTGGAAAGACGTGTGATTAGCCAAAGTCTTTTGTCACATGCTAGACTTTCTAAGGCCTGAAAACAGAAAGGTGTTCTTTTCCTCATTACACCAAAAACATGTTTCCTAGCCCAGCTTTAATAGCTCCTATGTAAACAAAGTTAAACACTCATTTGGAAAAAAGCTATGACCCTGAAGAAAGTGGAGAAAACCCTCTACATGTATAGATTTGAACCGTAAGGAAAATGTTCTGCCTTGCAGATCAAAAACTTGCATGTGCAGAGCAAAAACACGTCCATCACAATGTCACAAATAATTACACAAAAGCTACCTTTTATCTGAGGTTTCCAGAAGGACATACAGTACATACATTATGTCACTACCCTGAGGCAGTGGCACACATCACTTCTCATGCTCCTTTGGTCCCTGATTTATTTTCAGGATGGTACACATCTGGAGTTGGGTTTTGACATTTACTTTAAACACTAAGTTTAGTATTTTGAGTTAATCCTAGCCCCTTAAAAAGTTGCTGCTGACTAAAGGACATGCTATTATGGGGAAAAAACACTGTTATGTGTTCGAGATACCAGACAAAAAAAAATGGTAAAAGCATTTCTGTAATGTAAATATTTTAAAACAGACTCTAATTCAGCTGCTATATTATTTCTAAACAGGAAGTCAGTTTGCAGTACTGAAAAAGAGAAAAAACCCACGGAACCCTTTACTGTAAATAAAACATACAGTAGAAACAACGGCAACAGAAGCACCACCTCCTAGAACCGTCATGGACAAAACAATAGGAACAAAAGATTTCCTAGTTTTGTTAACCATAACCAAAGGGAAAAAAACATACTTACACTAACAGAGCTTTTGGATATATAAAAGGACTGTGGCTTTTCGCTTCATGTGAGGCTGTTTTCATGTACAGAAAGAACAACACTGTAATGTATTTGAATTGGATTAATCATCTTTTTTTAATATTTTTTGCCCCCAATCATAGAAAGAAAGAAAGAAAGAAAGAAAGAAAGAAAGAAAGAAAGAAAGAAAGAAAGAAAGAAAGAAAGAAAGAAAGAAAGACAAAGAAAAGAAGAGCAGGAAAAGGTTCAAGGGGTTTTCCTGAACAGAAGCATCAGTGTCATTACCCCACACCCACACACAGGGAGACCAAGGAAATGGAAAGAAAGGGTTGGAAGTTAATACCATATATTACGCAGGGAGGTAGGTGGAATGCAACAACAAGCTTCTTACAAGTAACTACATGCCTGGCTTGGAAAAGTGCTAACAACAGTACATATAGCACAGAGCCACTACTGGAAAGGATTGAGAAACAGACCACAGCTCAACAAATACACCTGTATTTTTTTTTTTTTTTTAACCTGCGGTGAAACGGTGGACTTTTACTTACTCATCCACAGTAAGTCACCACACTCTCAAACCAGTTCATACTTAAAAGGAAAAGTGTAACAGGACAAAAGCTAAAGCTGGAAAGTCTGGCATGAGATTATAAAGGAGCGGCTATGCTGGGTACATGAGTGTGCGTAATAAAATATGAATGACAATGGGTGATGTTTACATGGAGGCTGTAGGCTAGTGTCTGACATGTTTATCAGACAGCCACATATAGGAGCCATTCCTGATTCACACTCAAGTGCAAAAAGGCCTGCAAGCCTTGTCTCTGTAACTGATGCACTAATGGGAGTGTGGGGGGGGGGGGGCATTGCAATGAAGGGGACTAGCCCAAACTGGGACTTCAAAGGCATACTGGACGCTTATCAACCACTATGCTCTCCTCAGACACAAGAGGATGGAACAGATGAAAGGAGTGCTAATGCACCTCCTCCTTTACCCCAACAGGCCGTCCTTTCTGCTCTATCAGCAGACCCCATGAGCCAGTATGTCATAGGAGGATGCAGAAACACACACAGACCAAAACACACAAATAGCAAGTCAGTAAGAAAACTTGTTGGTGAAAAGCAAGCCAAAAAATAGAAGCCTGTAAGTGCTATAGACGTAATCATGACCACTACTGATCTCAGTGTGTTGTACATGACCATGTCGATATATTCACCCAAATGACAACCGAGCTAACTCCACTGGATGAGAAACATTTTGCAGTAGATTTGGAAAGGTCAGTCAGTATGTGAATGTATAGTCAAAATATTATTTCAAAGTGAAATTTCTGTGTTCCCTTCAACATAAAGAAGGACAAAAATGTATAACATTACCTTTTGCCTAGGTCCATCCTTATCTAAATGATAAATCTCTCTGGTGATCTTATAGAATAGAATAGAATAGAATAGAATAGAATAGAATAGAATAGAACTTTATTGATCTCACAGTGGGGAAATTCACTAGTTACAACCGCCTAAAGTAACACACAGTGAGGTGCAAGAAGTTCACATGGGCCAGCACTTTGTTGTTATGCAGGCAGCCTTGTGGGTTATGGGACAACAGTGACAAAATTGTCCTGTCACCTCACCCTAACCTATCTGTCCCTACAGATTCACAATAATCTTTAATGTCCTGCAAATCCAAAGCCAATTTAGTGAGGATGAATGAGGATAGTGGCATCTCCCAGGTGACGCAGCCTTTCCCTTCTTTTAAGCAGCAAGCAGAGATTGAGCTGCAGTGGGGAGCTCTAGAGACCTCTATATTTATCTGACACAGTAACAAGTCGCTGTCTGACTGCTGCATAGTGCAATACAGCTGCAGAGCGGTCTTTCATCCACACTCCCACCCCCCACACGCACACACACCTCCCCCGCTCTCTACATCCCTTCTCAGACATTGTTCCACTGTGGCCAATGATTAGAGAACCAGCGACAACCGACCAACATGTTACCACCTTGTAAGTTTTTATGAATGAAGCTGGACTTGCATCCACATCTGTAGAAGAAACACAATTAATTCTGATCAGCACTTCACACACTGCTGGATTTTAGAAGGAGCCACATTTCAAAGTTGAGAGTCATAATTCATCTTGTGGCCACCCCGATGCTAACAAAGCACCAACTGGTGATTACTGCGTTGGAGTGGCCCATTGAGGCGAATGGCCAAGGAGCTGCTGGTCTGCCAAGAGAGCCATGCCAAAAGGGCTGTAGAAGGCAGAGGAGCCCCAGCCACCTGTGCCCATTAGGCAGCGTGTTGACAACTGCACTGGACTCTGGGGATCCCACCCAAACAAGACGAAGAAAGGACAAGGGGGCACCAGACAGGGGCAAGGTCATTTTAAGCCACTGACAGAAAGCAGACTAATAACATAAGACAAGTTAGACTGCTTTATCAATTGCTGACACTTAAATTTACATATCGAAGGTTTTTGAAGAGCCAACCAGATCCAAACTTTGTTTGGAACTAATTTACTATGAATCGTCATGCAGGTATATATAGGAAGCTTGAAATAAGGGCTTAAAGGGAAGTGTGTGGTTGTCACAGGCATTTTATCTAGCTGTGTAATTCATGAGGTTTCCTTTGTAATTTTATTATGTCCTTTCATCTCTTCATTGTGCACATGCGCCGATAGAGAACAGACAGCAAAACACCGCTGGCACGCTGAGGCCTGCTTGATATCCCTTTTATAGATAGTGTGCACACAAAAGAGACACGTACAAACACAACCATAAGATCCATGATTCATCTTAGTAAAGCTGCTGCAGGATACAAATCTGTTCTTTAGTAATTATATGTTTGGCTGTTTTTTTAAAAGTTGATAGAAGTGATGGAAGAAAACAGACGTCAAACAGTTTTTAAAGAAGCACACACATTTCAGCCATGTGTGGAGGAGAAGGCAGAGGGAGTAGCTGAGATCCCCTTTGGTCTCACTACCACACATATAAAAGGGAAGAGAATAGAGGACCAGTGTTTCTGTGACCTGAGTGAACCTAGCTAACTATTCTGGCAAATAAAGGATACTCTCCTCTCTCTCTCCAGCATACATCCTCACCTCTGCAGGAGAGATTTGTCAGCAGGAGATTTCTTTTTTCCGCTGTGGAATTAACCCGTGCTCTCAAAGCTTACTTGAAGGCATGGCATATTATCTCCCAGGAGCCACAGCCAAGTCAGCCTTGCAGTGAATAAATGGCTGCTCTGGCCTGAGCTATATGGAGGAATAGAACTCAGGCAGGCAGGCAGACAGAGGCACAGTTAAGGCGCCAAGGGCAGGCACAGGCAACAGACGTGGGCACTCATCTCTCGCACCTCTCTGAAAGGCGTCACTAAGAGGTGGCGATAGCCCTCATCCTTTCTGCCATTTAGAACAGGACTGTGGGGAACCTACCACAGAGCTGGGGGGGGAGAAGCAACGGAAGTTATAGTATTCAAGCAGATTTATGAATGAGTGGTGGAGTAAAAGATGAGTCACAGCTTCCGAGCTGCACAGCCAGAAGGCAGCAGGCAGCCTAACACCAGAGAAACTGGGTGGCTCAAATAGGCACCAAACAGGCTGAAAACACATTACACACTGGGTTGACACTTACACAGGCTCACACACACTCACACACGCACAGTCGAACACAGCAAACACACTCACAGCGGGCACAAGTTGAAGAAAATTTGTCAAAAGAGATGGCACGTGAGAGAAGTGAGCATATGTCTGGGTGAGTGGCTGTATGCTTGGATGTGAGTGCAAGTGTGTCATTCAGTCTCTTTGGAGGCTGGCAGAAAGACACACAGGTCCTATTTTGGTCAATCAAGTCCATGAGAGGAACCCTAGGAAGAGAGGGTAATCTGTCAGTGCTTTGAGAGGAGACCTTTGTGGGACACAGAGGACAGGAGTCGGATAAACTCGCAGGGTCAAGCATCAATGGACAAAAAGCCCTGCTGTTCATACATGGACAATAGCACACTGTATAACCATGTCATCACGACTTGGCAAAACTTTGCTAACTTGAAATCAATTCTAAAGTAACAAGAAAGACACTGCTGTTGAGATTAAAAGTTAGTAGCAGCAGTCGACACGTGCCTGTGGCTTTTCACCACACTTGGCCCAAGCAGTGAAGCAAATAATATATGTTTCAGTTTTGTCTTAGCAAGAAACTGAAAACACATTAAAGTGAGGGGTAAAATGAATTCCTTTCTGACCAAATACACCACGGGCCCTTTGAAAATCCAAAGGTGACAAATAAAACCAATTGAGCAGAAAAAATATTTGTAACCAAACTGAGTTTTTCTCTTACTTTAAGAGGGCTCAGGTTCTGGGTACTCATTGCAGAAGGTCTCTGTTTTGGGTAAATGTACCAACATCATAGGCTAATGGGTCCCAAGCATGACATTTATGAATGTGGCCTAGATGAAGGAAAATGTGGCAAAGGCCAGCAAAAGGAAAAAAAATAGGGGAGGGTGGATGGGTGAAAAGATGTAGATGGAATAATGGTGCAGAAAGTCAAAAGTTTTCTAATATGATTTATATAATTATACTGCAGATATACATTGTATCATGTAATGTCAACAATTAAACACTCCCAAAAATTATGAGTGTGACAGTAAAAAAGAAAATGTCTCCAGGAAAGTGAACGATATTACTAAATTATTCCTTTAACAAATCCTAACATAACTGCAGATTGTCAAATTTGCTGGTAGAAGTCAAATTTGCTAAATTAACTTTGTAACCTACCAGAGTTTATTAATAAGTGACATCTAAATGTGAAGATATTTTGAAAAATCAATACCTGATAAAAAGAATAAATGTAGAAATATAATTTATTTTTCTTTACCAAACCTGTAGGAGAATGATTTAAGGAATGAAAAGAGATGATGTTCTTTTCTCAATATCTCACACACACACTCACACAGACACACACACACACACACACACAAAAGGATTAAAGGCCAGTTTTGCCCTCGGTTTGGAGAGACATCTGAGAACTCAAAGTAAAAAAAGGGCTGCCATGAAGTGAGCTTTGTCCACTTCCTCATGTATTTATTTCAGCGACACCATGAAGTTGTAACAATGAATCAATAGTATCTGGATCTCTTGGGAAATAATAGAGGCAAGAGTATGCTAAAAACACACAGTGCCAGCAGGTCCAGAGCTTACTAAACAGGTCAACTGTGTTTCACATACTGACTATATCGTCCTGTTGCTGAAATACTTGGTAGTATTTTATACTTTTGGAACTGCAGTGATACAGTGAAGAGAAAGCTACTCTACCCATGGCAGGGATAACATGACAGATTATTCCATCGTCAGTTTGGTGGTTTCAGGATGGCAGGAGTGAATGAGTTCAATCACTTTGGCACCAACACTGGCACACTGCCTGAGCTTTGTACAAACTGGAGCAGAGTGCTGGCAAGTAATTTATGCCCAGTGGAAAACACAGATGTATGGGAACTGAGACATGGTGCTGAGCATGCCCCCAGGAAAGCACTGGATTCTCAAGGCTGGTATTTGAGTCCCTTACGGTTTCCTGTGCCTGTAACCGCAGGACTTTGATAAGCTCCAGAAACCATTAAATATTCAAAAGCTTTGCTGGATCTGCTGTTGGATGTTGGTTAAACATAAAAAAGGGGCGGGCTTGATCATATGAACTTGGCCCACAATGTTACACAACAGTGCCTGCATACACAACACAGACCACACACACAAATCAGTTTAACTCTTTCTTATTCAAAAATAATACATAAAATAGTCTCTCCATTTCCCTACACACATAGTCTGCACACAGTCTGTGCTGTGTATTTCCCCCTTCTTTATCCCCTCACAACTGCAATGACTAAGCCAGCAGGAATTTCTACCTTATATACTTAAAGGGGCAGACCCATTTCTTCCAACGCCATGTACATGCCTTATGAGAAGTGTCAATATCTAGAAATCTAACTCTCAGTGAGCACAAGGCAAGCACACCCTCTCTTCAGGTTAATCTTTGTAGAACTACTGTTGATACCAAGAAGTTTGGCCTAGATTTTATCTTGGTAAATCAGTTTATAAAGGCATATTCAGATTAATTTCTGTCTTCTTGGAAATAACTTTTAATCAGCACAGAGAGGAAAGCAATCACATATAAAACTGGACTAAAAAACCCTTGAGGTAACAGTTAGTATGTAACCATTAGGTTTTAACCATTAGGTTTACACTTTCAGCTTCTCCCTTTTTTCCCCAAGGGATCGCCACAGCAGATGAATCCACACGTGTGATTTAGCACAGATTTTAGACCGGATGCCCTTCCTGATGCAACCCAACCATTTATCCAGGCTTGGGACAAGCACTAGGAGCACACCAGTTTGTGACTTCTGAATTGGGGACTTTTTGTGTGTGACGCAAATGTGTAACCACTACACTATTGAGGACAATATATAACCATACTGTTTCAAAACACAAGCTATAGGCAATTTTTGTGGAGTGGGAAACATTAAGGTATTAAACAGCCGTTGTTTGAACATCCAATCAACATGTAACATAAGTTTCAAAATGAAGTTGTGCCAACTTCTGGGACATTTTCTATGCCATCTGCTGGATTTCCATTAAGCAATGAGACAAAGATGGTCCATTCATTGATAAAATTTACAGGCTTGAGATTGTCATCACAGCCTCTTAACTTACCAAGCCAAAAATCTATGTGTCTGCTACACACCAGTTATACCCAGTTCTTTAAGAAAATCACTTTGCCTTATTTTTAAATGACACTATTATATAATATTCAAATAACAGACTGGCTGAGTGCCACATACAGTCCACAGAAATCAGAGTCAAACATGGCACAAACACTTTATCTTTAGCCCAGATTTTTCATGCCTGTGAGAACTTGCATTACAGTTGAACTGTGTTGAAAAACCCACTTCTGTTTTGAAGTGTGGTCAGATTGGCGCACTCAGCCCAGAGATATCAAGTAGGTCTCTGGCAAAGAGAGAGTAAACATACTATCAAATGCAAAGTCTCCCAGGCTGGTGGAGAGCTCTCCCAATTGCCAGGGCACCAGAGCAAAGTCTGTGGTCTCTCATTGTTAAAGTTTCACCTTACCTTAAAGCTCAGAGCCTAAAATGCAAACTGACACCAAACAACCTCCTGTCCCATTGCACATTCAGTTTACTTAAAAAAATCAAAGGCAGTTTTGGTATGCATGCATTTTGGACTATTAAACATTCACAAGCAGATCTGGCTTATGACAAACACTTATATGTACCTTTGGCTGCTCCCTTGTATTCTCCCCAAAGATTCACTAAAGCAGATTAATCCGTATTGGTAATTTGGCATATTTTACACTGGATGCCCTTCCGGACACAACCCTCCATGGTGAGAGGGGCTTGCGTCCCCACCTAGAAATGAATCAGGGACCTTTCACTTGGAGGGCAAAGGTATAAACCGCTACATTACGGGGAACACTGGCGTATGACATACACTTCTCAATATGAAAAAAAGCATTGCATGTTCCTTTAAATTAGACAGGGTAAGAATGTAAGGGTTGAGAAACCAGACCAGAGTGCTTGCAAGGCTAAGCATACCATAAACTGATATTCTATCATATAAAAACATATGAGCTATGTGAGAACTAGCGAGTAAGAGAGTGGGTGCCTCCCTGTGGAACTACGAAGACTAACCGGCCCTAAGACTTGGTATGAATAGTGGCATGTTTACTGCTCATCTGCCTAATTGCAAAAGCTTCTTGTGTATCTGGATTTGGCCCATGTCCAGTAAAAGTCAGGTTTGTCTGCAGCACACACAGAAACCCGAGGAGACCATCTGAATCACTCCACATTTCTTTTACTTTGCGGGGCTCCACTTAACCTAAAGCACCCAAACAAACTGGCTGGTTGGGACCTGAGTGAATGAGCGAGTGAGCAAGTGAGTGAGTGAGCGAGTGAGTGTCTTTCAACAAGTAAACAATGGAGAAATACCTGACAGCCGGAGTTGTTAACAGCCCCTGATAGACCCTGCAGAAAGGAGTGAGGTGAAAATGGAAAAAAGAAACACCAGCAGAACAACTGACAAGGACAATCAAAGATGAGGCTGAGGCTAAGTGAAGTGCAGAACGGCAGTGAGGAAGAAACGAACAGACAACACGTACGAAGAGGAGGAAGTAACAACAAGGAAGGCAGGGAGGATATACGAGGAAGCATTGGGGATTATAAATGGAGTAGGGGGAATACAAAACAGCAAGAGGAACAGGGTCTTTTTCAATACTGCGCACTCCCCTTCAGCAAGAGGTTGCCATTGAGCTTGTATACTTGACATTTGTCTGACATTTCCCCTCTATGCCCCTCCTCCTGTGTACAGCTTCTTACTAAGGGCCTCTCTATGCATCTCTGCCTGCCACTAAAATGCAACCAGAATTTCTGCTCCTGCCTGCTCTTCTCTGCACAGTCACTCCCACTCACTTCTATTCTACCGTAAGTTCAGCATTAACCAAGTGTATTCTTTAATGCATCGCATTAAAACTCGCTGCTGAGAAGCTTGGGCTAATCTGTCCCAACCTGTTGTGGAAAACAGCTTTCTGGTGAGTGGACAAACATTTGGAAAGGCCCAGAGGCTAAAGTAGTGAGCTACACAGACATCACTCCCTCCTCATGTTGTGTAATTAAAGAGGAGACCAGGCTGTATTGACTAGAATACCACTGCGTGCCCTTGAAGGAACATCTGTACTGGAGAAAAACAAGGCAATTATGCAAAGGGGGTGAAGGAGGGAGGGAGGAGAGAGGAATCTTAAGCTGGGAGGAGAGACACATCAGGCCTTTATAAAAACAAAGACAGGCACAAAGCCGAGAATATTAAAAGACATCACAGACCTGGTCTAGCTTCACTCTGTCTTATTTTTGCTTCAGTAACTCCTCCTATTTTACCACTGTGTAGCTAAACCTAAAACCTTTATCTACAGCCTTGAGACCTCAAGGCCCTCTCGATGAATGCATTTACCCTGACCTCGCCTGGGCCTCTGGGAGAAGTGACTGGTTCAAACAATGCTCCTGCTCTGCTTCTCAAGTCCGCTGCGTGAGAACAACAGAGGGTTTCACCACAAAACGCCACATAGCATCTAGTGTGGGAAGAACAGACGTGACTAAAAAGTCATCACAGGCAATTTGCACCTTTTACAATGTATTGTATTTAGTAATGTACACATTTAAGAATTTCTTTTAATTTTTGGACAAAGAAAATCATATAAAACCTTAATAATTTGTATGGAACAAGTGACCACTGATGAGGTTATAAAGACAGAAGAACTGCATTACAGAGTTGTTTTTAAGAGGCATGAGACAGCAGATCTAGTTGTCCCAGTTTCTGGTCTGAAAGCACAAACTGTCTCACACTCTAAAATCTGTGAAAAAGGCCGTGAAGACATGTAATGTTGCCACAAGGTGCTACACTCACCTGCTGCACGAATGGTAAGTCGTCAAATATTCATAAATGAATGAATGAATTAATTCAAACCTACAAAATGGAAGGAGTTCAAATGTAATATATTAAAAAATGTGACCCTCCCCTGAACTGTTTTAAAAAATGCATGACCCTACCGCAAGGCTAAAGTTAAACAAGGATGACTCTACCCCAGATTTTTCAATACACCCCTTTTCATAAATTGAAAAATGTCCCTAAGGCAAATATTTAGCTGACATGGTCCAGACAGGTAGACTACCTCATTTCTTGGCAGAGCAACTTTAACCTCAACTGAGCATGCCTTTCTAATACCTGGTGCTCTATATTGCAGCCATCCTTCACTCCACAAATAGCCTGATCTAAAGACAAGGTCTCTGTAATGAACAGAGAGGAAATGTTTGCACTGGCCCATGGACAATCCGGCTGCCTGACGGAAATGAAGGAAAAACACTGCATAGATTCATGGGATTTGTTCACCAGCGAAGATATGTACAATTTCAGAATGTTTGTGATGCTGGAAGCCACCGAGCTAGATCAAAGCCATGTTTGCATTTACTATGACTGTAGTGTAAAATAAAATATTACACAAACACTACCATGATGAAAACTGATTTGGCAAAGTGCTGTCTGATAGGATAAAGATAAAAAACACCATAGAGTTCATGGTTACCTTTCTGGCAATGATTGGAGGTCCAGCAGCGGTAGTCATGCTTTTCATTAAAGGTTGTCTGCTGACAAAGGGGGTTGTCCTTCATGATGCCAGGACAGACATTGCCACACTCCTTTGCCTTCTTGTTTCCACTGATAACATTGTTGTTGAACTCCCCATCCATAATAAGAGACCAGTCCACTGAATCCAGGTAGCAGAGCTCAGGGTTCTTTTCAATCCGGATGGCCCCTCGGGTGATGTTCCTCAGGTTATACAGGCCAATGTCTTTTAAGCTGGTCATCTCATAGATCACTAGGGCATAGTTATAGAAGAGCTGGCGCCCGCGAATGACACTCAGGTTTGGGAAGAGCACACTGAGGCTATCCAGGCCCGAGACTCGAAACAGAAGTAGGTAGTCTGTGATAACGGTCAACTTCGGGAAACTGAGAGAGCGGAAGTCCTCCAAGTGGCTGTTGTTGTTGGTCTTGTCATTGATGAGGAGGATCTGCAGGTAGCCCTCCACCACCGTGCAGTTCTCAAGCCGCTTAAGTTCATTGATGTCATTTCGGATGTCGATACTGGGGCTACAGACTGGAAGACACAGAGAACACATCACGTGGAGATTTAATATCATTTCTTTTGTAAGAAACATGTAAACCAAAAACAGCAACAAAAAAGAGATTAACAATAGAGAGCATTATAACACTACATTTACATCATAAATAACAGTTGCACTAGTGTTTGGTGGGGAATACAGAAATGCAACACATAGATTAGCATGTAGATTAACATGCCAAAAGATTTTCATTAAAATAATCTTCTTGAAGCATATAATCCTGTTAGTCAAGACAGTGAAAGTTGGAACTTTGCTGGCAGTTTGTCATATAGGCAAATGATGCAGAGCACTGAAAGAAAACCGGTGTGTGCAGTACTGTTAACACCAAGTTCCTACACTGCACAAAAGAAGTTCATTTGTTCTAACTGTTCTCACAGGAAGGGAGTTTTCATTGTAACATGGGAGAGAGATTTTCACAAAGTCAGTTGAGGTGAAAACATTTTGAAAGAGGTGACTGCAGAAATTGTTATTTAGTTTCACACTGACGTGCAAGAGTTAACATGTTGATACACCTCCTCTATCATATCAGATACAAAGCCTGCATTTCTCAGGAAGATGTTTTGTTCGTTACCTCAGATAACCCCAGCATTTAAATAAGCTATTTCTCTGTGCTTGGAAAACAGCACTTGAAACCACAGGGCCTGGAGCATCGCTTGACACCACACACTGCTACATAAAAATACATTTACAATAAAGGCACCATTTATTACTGATGATTATCACCTCTCCTATTAACTGTGTATATCAACTACTGCATCAGTTAAACATACAATTAAAAACACACAGTACATTTGTTGCAGTAATCCATAGCTTTTATTTTGGCATGGGCAGGACCATTTTTCCGATATGGTACGTTATTCATATTTGTCTGCAGGCAACACGGTGTCAACAGGTCTTGTCATAAAAGTAAAGACACCAGAGGCGTATTTATATCTAGCACGGGAAATCATGAGTCACTTCAAAGGTTAACAGCCATCAATCAGCATAAAGAATAAAATGGAAGAATAGCTAATACAAGAAGGGAGGTTCAACAGGCAAACACACACACACACACACACACACACACACACACACACTTAGTTCAACAGTAACGTGAAGGAAAGATGTAAATAAAACCCGGATTTATGAATAGACTTGGAGATAGCATCTATTTTACCTGACAAGTCATGTAACTTCCAACACTGGCTTCACAGCTTTGTGCAGGAACTTTTTTTTTTTGGCATTGTTTGTGGGCACTTTCGATATTCAAGCTCAAGAAAGATAAACACAGCAAAGTAGAGTATTGTTTCCACCACACTAAAATGCCTCAGCCTCACTTCAACAGCCCTTTTAGCAAAGTGATTCAACCCATTGCTAAAAGTTACGTTGAACAATTTTAGCAATTTATCATTTTGTTCACTACTTTTAACCCTTTCTGTTTACCCATTGTCTCATGCAACTTCTTTCACAGGATTGTCTTTTAACAGTTTTTATACTTTATTAATACACTATCTATTATTTTTAGCCACTTTAACATTTTACTCCTGTATTTTAATTCAGCTGTTTGCCCTGACTATTTCATTCTATTTATCTAACTGACTATAAGTCAGATTTCTATCTTTACAAATCAGTTTATCTATTCTTTTTGCATTCCTTCACACAAAATCGCAATACTACGTGGAGTAAAAATACCACTGGTTGAGAATAAGATAGCAGACACAAAGCTAAAAAAATTCTTCCATAATATCAGACAAAATACTCATAATTCCCTTACACTGTATGTTACACATTCACAAAAAAAACAAGATAACAGAAATTAATTGTGACATATTCATTGCATATTTTAAAAAAACTGTCTAAAAGAAGGCTGAACAATCAGCTCAGGAAATGCCATGACATACAAGCTCCCAGGTTAAACCTGTTATGTTCTTATAGGCGCTTAGGATGCCGTCACAGTGAGCAACGCTGTCACAGAGTCTGTCCAATGACACAAACAGACATGTTTTCAGTGTGGTCCTGTCAAAACACTGTCTAATCATAGTTAGAGGATAAAGCAAAGAGCTAAACTGTTTCCACTCCCAGCACAAACATTATGCCACCAGACTGTTTTTCTTGACTATAGGAAATTGATCTACAAATTATACAACTAATCATAGGATGTGCATACGCTCACAAAATGTTTGTACTTGTTATATTAAATCCACTTCAGTTATTTTTTTAAAAAAGCCATGTTTGATGTGCTTTTTAAAAAAAACTATTCTACCACATACAGAATTTTCAATGATTATGGGGTGAAATTGCTATATTTGTTCATGTAAGGGTGTTTCACTTCTCCAAATTTAGAACGGAAACAATTACTCCAGTAGAAAACAGTATTTGCTTTCCCCAATCAACACCAATGCCCCTGGGCTCCACTCGTGAGCCATCAAGCTGCATGTCTTCTTTGTTTCATTGAGAATTTTCTTCCAGCTTCTCCAGCAGCCGGGGAAAGAGGGAGGAGGGGTGGAGCCACTCAAATACAAAGACTAATTTGTTTGTTAGTAAAGAGAAACTCTAGGCTCCACTTCCTGATGAGGGCATTAATAAAATCAGGAGGCGTCTGGCCAGGAAAAGATAAGACTTCTGCCAAATATAGCTATCAGGGGCCATCCTGGTGTAAAATAGCAACAAACAGAAATCACTACACGGTAAATGTAGTATTTCTGAGTTGTATAGATGCAAAGCAGACATTTCTGAATAACTTACACTGATTTATGCAAAAAAAAAAAAAGCCAGGCCAGGAAGAACAAAAAGAAAGGAATTAGATAAACCTCCTCTTTGTGACTCCCTTGTTCTACTCATTAGGCATGTTAAGTACCAGGAATTCTAATTATTTCCTTGCAAAAATACCAAAACATTGCCTTAAACCTCTAGGTTTCACTGATTCTTGCAAGTCAGCTAATTTGTTCAGAAGAAAACGATGCTTAAATAAGATTAAGATATCAAATCCTTTATTCGTTATTACAGACACCAGATATATTTCACCATCAGCGTCCACATAGCATGTTAACCCTGCAAACATGTGTCTCACTCTCCCTCCTGTGTCTCTTTGCTCTTCACACTGCTGAGTAAATACGCATATCTCCACAGCGTGATGGGAGCCATCGACTCATGTTTATGATTGATAAACCTTGCCCTGGCTCTCTGCGGAAATGTCATCATACAAACGCACGTGCACCAGCACATGCACAGTCAGATGTGACCCCATGCAAGTTCCCCGTCAAATTAAACTAAGGCAAGTGAGCATTGTTTATCTTACCCTCCAAAATCTGATTCACATCCAGTAAGCATACCTCACACATAAATAAACCCTGTCTCAGTTTTGGCTGATGGCAACAAGAGATTGCAATCTGGACCACATGCAGTGCTGTTTATCAAAAGGCCACAAACTGAGCATTCTGGAAAAGCACTTGTATTGCAACTGTATCCTTTATCAGACATCCAGCTGTAGACTCCAGGAAGGTTATTAGGGAAGACTTCTCTCTCCCACAATTATTTTAAGGAGATCTTTAGGGTCCTAAAAACACTTGTGACCCCAGTAGTTGCAGTAGTAAAGTTGCCAATGTGCTGCGTGCTGAGTGAAAGCAGGGTTTTCAAAGAATTGTTTCCATTAGGGATTAATCATTAACACAAAAGTAAGAACAAGAAGAAATGCAGCCTTAAAGTGGACTGCAAAATTTTAGCATCCCTACTGGAGAAATTATTTGGAATTAGCAGACTTTAACAGATCATTTCAAAATAGCCATCAATTAATTTTTTGATGACTGTCATTGATTAATTTCCACTCATCTTGTCAGCAATAAATCTGACATATGTTTTGAATCTTTAGCATTAAAAGAATTCCAAAACAGTTGGGCTAGGTTATCAGGAGTGATAATTAATTCATTTGATTTTATACTTCACTTTAGTTTAATAAGTCAACCCAGTTCCGGTTTAAACAGTGAGGGACTTGGTCACTGCGCAGTCATATCCCCTCACACCTGCCATATCAACTGGCTCTAATCCGGAGCATACTGGAAGTCATCTGACTAATGGTCTGGTGAGCCACATCCACTCAGCTGACCTGACTTCAAACACTGTGGCTCGGATATCACCAAAACCCCAAATGGTAACACTACCCATCATAACAACTCTCACATAAGCACTCCCCCTCACCCAAAATGAGGGAAGAGGGCAAGAGGTAACAGGCTGTGTTTACATGCACACCATAACCATACTGATAACAGCAAAAGCACATTAGAAGGACTTTGTTGTAATCATAGATTATAAGTAAAAGATGGATACAGCCAACATGATGTCAGCATTGGTTAGTGGAGTGCCATGGTGAAGCCTAGTGCTGAGCATTTTGGCAAGTGCCACAACCATGTTTTGAAACTATACGTCACAAGCAAAAGGTGGATCTGGCTAAGAAACCAAGGGACACTGCAGACTCATACAGCTGACAGTGTTGTAGTAATGTTTCTGTATTTAAAAAAAATACAACTTTCCATGAGGTTTATTTAAAGTCCTTATAAAAGCAAATCTCACCTCTTGGCAGTCATTCTAAAATGCCTCTGGGCACTTATTTTGAAACATTATCTAATTAACTATTATTTTAGTGCTTACCTGGACACAAAAACTGCATGTATAGAATCGCCAGTCAAATATGATAGAAACCATGCAAAAAGTTTGCTGAATTTGGGTTTAAAAAGCTTTTTTTTTAATCCAAGAAGCTACAGTTTTACCACCATATGTGTTGATATGGAATTCTCCCATAGAGTGTAATTTAAGATCTCTTTAAATATCTGGAGTTCACTCTATGACCTTTGTAATACTGTATATGTAACGACATGACATACATATAAGAATAGTAAGTAAATTAAATAATTGAAGACAAATTAAGTGTTATGCTGTAAAGACTGCAAGCTAGTGTGCTTAAAAACTAAAATGAAAAGTTTTCTTGTTGAGATTCTGGGATTAGCATGAAACGTAATCTTTGATGATACATTTTCTCATTCAGGATGATTCAACACTCCTTTACCAAACAGCTTTCAGCTGATAAAGCGAGTGCCATCCATTAGAAGAGCTAACATTTGCAATCATCATCTTGCAAATTGTAAAATACTCTATGGACCATTAAACCAACAGCCAATGATGATGTATGTGCAGTTGGCCGGAGACTGCATTTGAGCAAATCCAATGACATGCCACTTGAAATAAAGTGTTTAATTAAGCATTGTAAACCTCAGCTGGCAGCCTGGAGGAGCTGTAGGCCAACATTTGACTGCATTCTCACAAACTAGCCCAGTGACACACTTTCACATCCTTACTCAGGGGCACGCCACTGACTCAGGCTGTCACACTGAGTCCTGCTGCAGTACACACAGAATGCTGCACACATGAACGCACACACCATAGGGCTGCGAACACTTGTCACACCTTTTTGCCAGTCGCGTGACAAGGCATTCCTGCATCCAGTGAGGGGGGCTGTGTGCAACCATGTAGCCCCAGTCACTAGGTAGAGTGAGGCACCTTGGAGCAGAGAGACAGCAATCATATCTCAGCCATTTGCCGCATCATGACACAGAGTGCTGAACTTCAATACACCACACTCCAAAGGGAAAGGTAGGATGAGTGCCTGTCAAAAATAATGCCCACTGATGTTTGATTTTCTATTCCATCATTTGGGTTTCAGAAAGCAACATGTTCTTTCATAAATAACTGAACAGGAACACCGGTGTGCCCACACAGAACAGGACAGCGAGTGGCTGTACTTACACAACCCCAGTTTTGCTGGTGACATATCTATTTATAACCCTAATAGCAGTGGTGCCAAGTGATGAAGTTAAGCGCATCAGTCTATCCAAGAGGGCACTCCGTGCGAACAGCTAAAGCCAATAAAACAGTTCACAAACTCACTGCTCTTCCAATCAACAAAACCAAGTTTGTTTCTCTTTCAAGAGTATTTTTGCACAATCTATTTCCAAACACAGACTCTCTATCTCCCTCACACTCTCTCTCCCTTTTAGAGACTTATTTGCTGCATATTTTGAAGCCATGGCATGGAAAGTTTACTGTGGTGAGAGTTAAAACGGAGCTTAATTACATTTTATTGGTGTGGACAGATTATTGAAATGAACAGAGCAAAGAAAGTTTTCAGCCCCTAATAGAGCTCTGGGATATCTGTGATTTTCCACGAAGTGACAATAAACTCTGGAAATTCCATCCCTCTACAACCCAGTGAAGTAAACATCATCCACATGAGCTAAATTGGTGACGTTCATCCTTGTCCTGAATATTCTCCACAGTCTTGTTCTATAAGGTCTGATGTATTAAACACCACAGACCATCAAGATCTGAGGGCAGCTGCTTGTCTTCCAATCCCTGCTGCATTCATGGGTCTCTGAGGGGTTCAAAGAACATGGCTGCGGAAGGATTACTGCGTTACCTTTTTTCTTCTATTTGAGCATGAATAAAAGCCAAGGTACCTGTTTTCTTACATTTCAAGATGTACTCATCGTGTATTCTCAAACAAAAAAAGTGAATTACTAAAACAAGTGTGACGCAGCTGACAAACACACTCGACTCAAGCACAATCTATGGGCTCACAGGAGAAAGATACACCTAGAGAGGCAATTAATTAGAGGCAGGCTAATTATGGTGTTGGGTGGGTCAAATGGTTTAAGTGTAGCATACTATCAATAGATCATGACTGTGACTTATTATGAAAGCAGTTTACGGTTATAATTATTGACAGAAAAACAACCAAAGACACAAAGCTCTGAATTAAACGTCACTTTTAACTACATTATTATCTCTGTTCAACTGGGAAACTTGATGTAACTTGTCACAAAAAGCTTTAGTGCAAAAAGCAGGAATTTGTTAAAACATCTCTATAATCCACATGTGTAAGTTTCTCTCTTTTAAAACAGATTAGGCTTTTTTTTGTCCCAGGCCATATTAAGGAAGCTTTCATAGAACACAAGGAGCAGCTACATATAATCATCATAGAGTATATTCTGTATCCTGGCCGATGAATGGAGAGGGTACCCTCACTGACTCCTATTGATCAGCTGTGCTATTTTAACACTGGCAAAAGGCAGCCTTGAATGTGGCAGCTCTCAGCACATAGATTAGACTTACAACAAGGACAACAACAACAATTAATAAGACTGCTGAGGCGTATTTCATTCATTTGAAGATTTAAACCATAAAACCTAACTTTTACATCACTGACAAGAAAAGTAGGAATGAGTCCTGTGAAATTGTAACACTAAATGCTCTGAATGCATTTCCAAAAAAATCAAGTGAGGAAATTTTTGGCATAAACCGTTTTGCTTTCACTCTCTCTCTTCAGTAATGAATTACTATTATATGAGTTTATTTTTACATTTTGTCAAAGAAAATTGAAGCTATTTTAAATGATTAATATAACCTACCAAGTGTCATCAAACAGGTCTTGCTTTCCATAAAAGAGCACGTTGTTAAGGCTGGACTCACAACCAGTCTTTGCTGCTGCTGCTGCATTTTAAGACTTTCATTAATTAACACCACACAGATGTATACAGATGTGTCGGAATTCGACTTTTTTTTATGGTATTAATTACAGCTGACTGTTTGGCATTTTACATTTTCACAAACAAGAGATCGCCAGATTTTTTTAATTTATTTATTTATTTTTTGGCCGTTCGTGCGCAACGACGCCACACTACGAAATGTAAAATGGCCACATGGTCGTAGTAACCTTCAGCTCTGCTCCCTGGCTTCATCCTGTGCTTTCTGGATGTCTCGTATCAAAACGTCACCCGGTTTATTCTTAGTATATTTGCATGTTTCTAAACGATCGAGCCCGTCCCATAAAATATAATGATATTACGCACATCAGTGGCTGTTTTTTTTTTTTTTTTTTGGTTAACTGCGTTCA